>JANIWG010000147.1:0-30018 GCA_030705025.1 Myxozyma udenii
CCCCCCCCCCCCCCCCCCCCCCCCCCCCCCCCCCCCCCCCCCCCCCCCCCCCCCCCCCCCCCCCCCCCCGCGACCTATTTACCAACCGACGTACCGCCAAACTTTTGAATAACCCACGTCTCGGCGTCGCCTTCCTGGCTCAGTGTCTGGGAACTCGTCATTCCCGTTCCAAACCGAAAACTACGCTCACTCGCGACAGACGGTGACCGCGTATTTTCACCGCTCAGAGGCGCGTCTTCGACAGCTGGAAGAGGCATTTTTTGTCGTTTTTATATCTTTGTTCGTTGTCTTGTTTTCCGCTTTGTCGAACGTGGTAATTTGTAACTATAAAGGTTCGACTCCGGGTTTTTTTCTTGCCCTTTTTTTTTTTCTGTGCTCCGCCCGAGACCGGCTTGGGACATTTTCAGCGTGACTCAACTCAGAGCAACACGAATCCCCGTGTTTGGTGTCAGCGCTCACATTTCTCACATTTTGCTCCTCTCGCGATCCTTCTCCTCCTCCGTCACATCTACAACATCACTACTCAAAAGCATCGACAACTACAAAGAATGACGCAACCATACACCGAATCGCCTCCATCAGGCGACATCTCACCGGCGCCATCCTCTGATGCTGTGCGTGGTGCCGCAGAGTTAAGCGCTCGTATTGGCGGTGGCGAAAGAGACGAAAGTGTTCGTGGCACGAGCGCGAGTCCGAGTGTTGGCCGTTCGCAGTCTCGTGGAACTAGTACCCATCGTCGATCTTCGATTGATAGTGACCGGTCGAGAGATCGAAGACGGGAAAGATCGAGAGATAGACGGCGCAGAGAAAGATCGAGAGAGCGGGAACGGGGGGACGGAGGCGACCGTGACCATGACCGTGACCGTGAGACAGATAGGTATCGTGATAGATCCCGAGATAGACGAGGACATCGTGATCGAGAGCGACGACGACGATCCAGATCACGCTCACCATACAGAGACGAGATGGATGACGACCGTTCGTACCGTGATGATCGACGTCGCGAACGCGAACGACGCAGAAGTCGCTCTCGGGACCGTCAGCGTGACTCTAGACCGCAGAGTACTCGGTCTCGGTCACCACGATTGACGGAAGATGAGAGAGATCAGAGAACAGTCTTTGTGCAGCAGCTTGCTGCGCGTCTGAGAACTAAAGAGCTGATTGCATTTTTTGAACAGGCGGGGCCTGTGCGGGACGCGCAGATCGTTAAGGACCGAGTTAGTGGTCGGTCGAAAGGGTAAGTATTCATTTTTAAGAGTTTAAGATCACCTGGGTACTGACTTTCTTAGAATGGGATATGTCGAATTCAGAGATGTCGAATCTGTACAGAAAGCGCTTACCATGACTGGCCAGAAATTGCTGGGAATCCCGGTGATTGTTCAGTTGACTGAGGCTGAGAAGAACAGACTTGCACGTGCCGAGTCATCAGCGTATGTGATTTTTGACACTTTTATATGATGGACTGTACTGACAAAAAGTAGGGCTGCACAGCATGCTCTTGAAATACAGCGCAAACAACTTAGCGAGCTACCGTCTTACCACCGGTTGTACGTTGGGAACATTCACTTTGCGGTTACTGAGTCGGATTTAAAACAGATCTTTGAGTCCTACGGACCTGTCGACTTTGTTGCGCTTCAGAAGGACGAGAGTGGTCGGTCGAAAGGGTTTGGATTTGTTCAGTAAGTAGTTTTCGTTGGTGCGTTGATGTGAAATGGGCTAACGAGTACAGGTTTGCGGATAAAGTCAGTGCACAGAACGCGCTTGAGCTGAATGGTTTTAAATTAGGAAATCGTCCGATTCGCGTTGGTCTCGGCAACGAAAAGATCAACATCGAGCCTCCAGATTCACTTGTCCATCGCATGAACCATGGTGGTTCACAACCGGGTGATCATCCTCTCGATGGTTCTGGCGATCGGGACCGCGACCACGACCGCGACCATCACGGTCGTGAGGACTTAGCCGTTTTGGATCTTCGCGCACCTCGTGGTGGCGGCGGTGATGGTAATGGACGACACCACGAGAAACCTATTGGCGCGATGGGATCAGCGCTTGATGACGCGGGCGGCGTTAGCCTCAATTCTATGTCTAGGGAAAGTCTTATGAAAAAACTCATGCGCGAGGAAGACGGACTACCCGTCGAACGGTCACCTCCTGTTGCCAAGAGACCTGCTGTTGCGCAGACACAGGCATACCGATGCATTTTGTTGAGTAACATGTTTAACCCTGAAGAGTACGTCATTACTTTTGTTTCACATATTTATAGCACACACTAACAATTCTGCAGAGAGACAGAAAGTAACTGGGCGCAGGAACTGGAAGAAGATGTGAAAGCAGAGTGCGAAGAGAAATACGGTAAAGTCGTGCATATCTACGTCGATCCTAATTCGGCAGGCGAGACTTACATCAAATTCGACACCACCGTCGCGGGCGAGCGCGCAATTCAAGGATTAAATGGCAGATACTTTGGCGGTCGCCAAATTAACGCGAAACCTATCGTTGATATGGTGTATAACATCAGGTACGTTCTCACCCACCGATGCGATTCTTAAAAAAACAAAAGTACTGACATGAACAAGATTCCCAAACGCACGCAACCTCTAAGTGTTTCCCGAACGGCTACATTTTACATGATCTATGTACAAATTTCAAAAAAAAAAAAAGCGTATCTCACTTTTTTGTCTTCTTGTCGTAATCTAGTGTTGTCTTCGTCCTCATCATCGTCGTCATTCTCATCCTCCACAGCGCAGTCAAGTCATTATCATCATCAATGACTTTGCATTAATACATTTATTAAATGTATACTTACACCAGCAGACGTCGTAAGTCATTTATCTTGGCTTCTTTTTTTTACTGTTACGACTCGACAGGTTATTTTCGTCAATGACTCTTTATAGTGATTTTGTCGACTGTATTAATTTTTTTTCATAGTCACATATACCTCTCTTTTGAGTAACTAATTATATTCTAATTGATTGTCATTGCACTAATTGTATTGTTCGCCATTGTGATGGGGTACTTCTGTTTTGCTCGTTTTCACTTCCTGACAGTTGTTACATCGTCTGGACATATACAGACCCATAATAATAACAATTAATAAATGCTAACGACATACACATTTTCAACTGATATTCAACTTGTTATTCCCATGTTTATTTGCTCGATGTTGAGAATTTTTGCGATCTCGCAAAATCGACGTTTTTCGATGGTGACGCGTGGCTTTGTACGAATCACGCTTGTTCGGACTGTTCACCAGAGCCTAGCCCTGTTCGTTTCCAAGCATCATTCAAACCAAGCCCAGAACAAATTCGTCACAGAAGCTTTTGTCACCTTCGTGAAAACTGTGACCTACTGCATGTGTGATTATCACGATGATCCAAAAGTGTGCAGCCGACGACTGTGATTGTCACTAGCCTATAACCCTTATGTCCCAACCGCGGCGTATACGCCCCTCATGGGTTTTAATAACCGAGTATGTACCCTAACCCCTATATTTCATAGAACGAGTGTTTTCAGGACATTTTCATCACATTGGGAGGATAGAAAAATTTACGGACGGATTCTTCCGGAAAAGTTCTTCCTCCCAGAACAGGAGGCTTCTTCGCATCAAACCACGTGGTGTTCGAACAAATTATATAACCCCTTTCGAGACTTTTGTAAACCCAGCCCTTAATGTTCATAAAATGAAGAGATTATTTTGTTTTCATCACATTTCCTTTGCGGATCAGAAAGAAGGAATTTTCAACTCAATGCTTCCTCCCAAAACAACTTCTTGACAAACCCAGCCCTGGATTTTCATGAAAGGAAGAGATTTTTTTGTTTTCATCACACTTCGCTTTGCGATCAGACAGAATTGGGAATTTTCAATTTAGCTCCCAGAACGAACAGGTTTAAAGATGTTCGAACAAAGACCACATGTACTTCGTCACAAACCCAGCCCTTAATTTTCATAAAATAAGGATACTCTTTCTGATTTTCATCACACTGTTCGCTTTGCGGATCAGAAAGGAATCTCCAATTCAATGCTTCCTCCCAGAGCAAACATGTTTAAAGATGTTCGAACAAAGAGCACATGTATACTTCGTCACAAACCCAGCCCTTAGTTCTCATAAAATAGAGAGATTTTTCTGATTTTTTCATCACACTGTCCGCTTTGCAGATTAGAAATGAGGAATCTTCAGTTCAATGCTTCCTCCCAAAACAGACAAGTAAAGATGTTCGAACAAAGGCTAGAAAGGTATTCGAACAATTAAAGATCATGCGTACTTCGTCACAAACCCAGCCCTTAATTCTCATAGAATAGAGAGATTTTTCTGATTTTTTTCATCACACTGTCCGCTTTGCAGATTAGAAATGAGGAATCTTCAGTTCAATGCTTCCTCCCAAAACAGACAAGTAAAGGTGTTCGAACAAAGGCTAGATGTATCATACATGCGTTAGTACTTCGTCATAAACCCAGCCCTTAATTCTCATAAAATAGAGAGATTTTTCTGATTTTTTCATCACACTGTCCGCTTTGCAGATCAGAAATGAGGATCTTCAATTCAATGCTTCTTCCCAAAACAAACGGATAATCCAAACCGGTCGAGGTGTTCGAACAATAGCCGCATTGGGAGATCGATGAGAGTCTTCCACGTGCACCGGCCAAGTTCATGCACCTAACCCTTACTTCTTATGAAGCGGAGAGATTATTTTGCTTCACGGATGATTTTTATCCGTGAAAATTATCCGTATCCCCAAGCGTCTATCCGTCGTGTATCCGTGTATCCGTGTATCCGTGTGTCCGTATCCGTATCCGTGAATTGGATATCTCTGTCTGAAGCTCAAAATAGCACATTAAACTGTAGACCGAAGTGCAAATTATAAGAGGCAAATGTTGTACACATACCATGATCAAAGCCCTACTTACAGATAGATCTGGAAGTCTCTCATCTCTACCTTTAGCTCGCTTGCTAACTACATATCTGATGGGCCAGACGTCATTACACTACAGTAGACTTTGGTGAGTACACAGCCCACAGTCTTATCAAAAACATACACAGATAATTCATGGGTAGCTCACGAAGTGTGAGGGAAATAAAAACGAGTCGGATGCAGTGTACACATGTGTGTTCGAAGAAAGGTCGCCATGCGCATCGAACAGTGCGAATTTCAGTACTTGAATTGTACGTGCAATAATCATGAATCCGAACATTAATTTTCGTAAACCATCGGGGTTTTGCTTGAGTTCATCTCATTTTTGAGATAAACAGAGACAACAGCAGCATCATCAAATGTGTGGATTTGATGGCAGCTTCCGAAGTTCCGGAATTTTTTCCGCTCGACCATCACATGCATTATGAGCTATGAGATGTGATGAACTTTAGCCTAACCCTTACCTTTCATGAAGTAGAGAGATTTTTTTGTTTCGTCACATCTCGTCTCAATTGGTGGTGCAGCGTCGCAAAATGTTGCTGTCGCAAATGTGAAAACATCGAATTAAATGTCCGATTCTTCCCAGTTCTTGAACTGTTCGATCTAGGCCCGCGAACATATCGAAGTGCTCTTTGCTCCCAACAGAAACTCCCAACGGAAACTCCCGCGCGCAAACATTTTGCGACAACTCCACCAATTGTGATGAAATGTGATGAACGTAAAAAATCTCTTTATTTCATGAAAAGTAAGGGTTAGGTCTATATTTATCACTTTACAGCTTCACTTATACGGTTATAGCTTTTTGACATCCGGAAATGAAACGTTGGAGTTAGACCGGAATTAAGCACATGCCGCCTGCCCATACTAATCTGAGTTTTTTTCCGCATGAGACATTTGAACTCTGCTGCAATGTTTTGATGACGTCGCATTGTTTACCACATTTTGCGGTACGATCGATTCGAGCGCTGAAAAACCTCTCCGTTCGACAAAATATATGGGTTGGGGCTTTTGTCTAACGTGTGGTTAAAAAATCTGACTCAGCGGCACTAAACTATTTCAGGCATGCTGTCAACAACTGTAGCAGAGTTCAGATATAAATGCATTGGAAAACATAAATTTGAGCACCGTCTGATGGCGCACAATTTAAGGTCGCTGTGATATTAAAGCTTGATGGAAAAACTTAATACATACACTTGAGTCACAATAATGTAATGTACTCCTAAGAAGACCTTGCCACAGCGGCCCAAGAAGTGATGAAACAGAATACAAAAAGCACGCAGAACAAAAGCCAAAATAACTTCGCGCGCACTGGCGAGCTCATCTTACCCCCGTCTGAGACGCGTACATACATCTGCTGAAGCCTCGGGGGCGCGACTCGGGTGCGACCGCCTCGCAAACTGTTTGGCAAGTCCCTCCAGAGTAACCCCATATTTGACCATCGGCAATGACTTGCAAACTACGTCCAATATCCAACTGCCTCTTTCTTCACATAGTAGGCCCAAAGAGCGCGTCTGTACGGTCTCCGTTAGTCGGTTTCATCATGGCTACACATCACCACGCATCTTTGTCGACCAGACCACCCAGTGTTCTCGTTCCACCTCCGCTAGAGCAGAAAATCAGGTTATCACCAAAAAGACCAGCATAGATGCGCACTGAACAATACTCTTCACCACCGGCATGCCGGCAAGTCCTGGTCTTTGCTGAGGCTGATGACTAAAAATACCGGGGCGTTCAAGCTAGTAATCAAAAACACTAAATATGATCAAAACCGAAAAAAGAGCCTGAATTAGGTTCCTTCGCATTTGAATCGCATTGAAAGTGACGCGTTACTGACAATGGTGATGAAATGGACTTGCTCGTGTTGCGCTCATGACGAACTGTCACGGTGAAAAATCGGCTTCGTTTCTTTGTGTAAAGCTTCACTTCAACTTTGCTCAGTCGCATCACATTGTTCGAGCTGAAATGTGACGAACCGAAAATGTGACTAACTGTGCTTAATGTGACAAAGCGAGTGATGAATTGCTGCCCACGCGTGACTAACTCCTGATCGTGATCGCGTGATCGTGATAGTGCTATTGTTCTTAACCATGTGGTGTTACATTCAGTGATATTGGTGAAACTGAAAAAAAAAACATGTGACGAACAGTTTAGTCAAACCGGTGGATGGTGATGAAAGATTCGAGGAGGAAACAAGATGGGCCAGATATATCCCACCGTTAGAACGCATCACACGTGGGGAATCGCAATGGTCTCGTACCGTCAATCTCCACTATGTGCTTACACATTCAAGCTTCTGACGTAAGTCCTGTTGAATTCTCCCAATTATGAAAGCCCTATCGAAGCCCTTAACTCCCGCCCGCCGAGCTTCAATTCATCACTTTCACCACGATCTCCTCTTTCTTCACGTTCAGGACAAACCTGTATTTTTTTTCCCCTTTCAATTACTGAATATGGGGGAGAATGAGAACACATCTGAATCAAAACTGGCTGCAGCTACAGACACCACCGAAGCTTCGTCAACTGCACCGCCAAAAGTCGCGGTGTTCAAAAAGCGCTTTAAAGCAGCAGCTGCTGGCGCCGGCTCAAGGACAAGTGCCGCCACCGCGAGTCCAGCGTCAGATGTGACGCCTACAGCGACAGCTTCTGAATCAGTCAAACCGTTGCCAGTTAAGGAGGTAAAAGCGAAAGCAAGCAGTCGGAGCCGACGGAGGCAGCGTCAAGAGAGCTCAGGTAGCGGGTCATCTGACGATGAGTCGGATGATGAATCTGGATCGGAAACAGAAGGCGCTCGGAGACCCAAACGAAAGCGGAAAAATGGAAACGTTGGATTGAGTGATACGATTACGAGTACTTCGAATGGAGCAGCGAGCGCGGGTATTGGGTCGGCGGCGACCAGCACAAATATTACGGGAAAGGTCAGCTACAACGCAAGCGGCAAGGCTGCAGTCACAAACTCGACGGACGTTTTCAAGAGAAGTGCATTTTACGATGACGAAGACGATCAGAAGAAGAACAAAAACACAACGGATGAATCCGCGGGCGGAGATGGTGTTTACAAAGGTAACGCAAACTACAGATCGTTTATTCAGCCGCGGGAAAGCACCGTTAAGAAAATTGGACCGATGCGGTCGGCTTCTAATATTCGAAGTACAACTGTTGTGGATTACCAGCCTGATGTGTGTAAGGATTACAAGCTGACTGGATATTGTGGTTATGGTGATTCATGCAAATTTTTGCACATGCGTGAAAACTACAAAGCTGGCTGGCAGCTAGACAAAGAGTGGGAAGAAGTTCAACGGAAGAAAAAAACAGGCACATAGTCGGATTACAATGAAGCTGGATCTGTCATATGTAGCTCTATGTAATTAATATTAAAACTTGGATATATAATAGTACAAACTCCAAATTTCCCTCTGCATTGATCGCACTACCAATTTGTGAGATCTTCGACCTCGCCAACAGTACTGCTGTACACTTCTTCGACTTCCTCTGATTCAGTAAGAATATGTGCACCTTCGGCATTCATAATATCCGGCAGCGTTTCCTTCAAAAATGTAACAATCAATCGGTTGACCTCCGCAAATTCAAGCAAGAACGCATCGTGCCCTTCCGGTGAATCGATCTTTTCCAATCGCGCATTCGGAATGTGCTCCGCAATCTCCTCCTGCTCTGCAAACGTAAACAAACCGTCAGACTCGATACCGATGACCAATGTAGGCTGCTGTAGTGAACCCAACGCTTCGTGTAAATCGACTCCCCGATCACGCGACACATCATGAGTATCAAGCTTCCGAGTGATCGCAATGTAACAGTTTGCGTCGAAACGCTTGACAAACTTCTCACCTTGATATCTCAGATAATTCTGCGCAGTGAAAAAGGTCTGTGGCTTCTTATTGCCCACTAGTGACGTGGTAGAGGACGACGCAGACAGATTTCCACTTTCGGCCTCAGGGGTGGTCGACCCTGAAGGCGATGCAAGCTTCTTTCCATTCTTAAATCCTTCATTATGCACCGCCCAGTTTGCCTCGTGTACATTCTCCGGCTGCCTTTGTGGCCCATTTATAGTGCGATGTCTTGCAGGATCCGGGATGTTGCGTCCGAATTTGCGCTCAAAGCTGTTTCGCGAACGATATGTAAGCAGGGCAGACATGCGCGCCGCGCCAAGGCCGGAGTTTGGAGGATCCTCGAATGAGTAGTAGCCATCATCGTACTTGGGGTCGGAGTAGATGCATTGACGCTGTGCTTCACCCCATGAAATACACCACGCGCTGTGTCGTGACGATGTAGCGAGCGCGACGATAGACCGGACGTAATCAATTCCAAAGAAAGCATACTCCAACACTAGCATTCCACCCATGGATCCACCAATAGCAACAGCAATTTGAGTGACGCCTAGATCGTCGAGAATCAGTCGGTGGATACTGAACTTGTTAGAATAAACCTGAGAAAGCAATACAGATTTAACTTACTTTACATCGTCTCGAACCGTCACCAGAGGAAACTCGGGGCCGTACCGCGAACCTGTGTCAGGATTTATCGTGCATGGCGATGCGGAACCATATGGAGATCCCAAAGAATTCATGCAAATAATGAAAAACCGTGAAGTATCAAACGATTTTCCAGGTCCAATGAGAGGTCCCCACCTAATTATACTCGTCAACTCCACTCCAACTCATACAATCGCCACAAAGACGTCAAGCAAACATACCAATCAGAAACATCTGCTGAGCCTGTAAGTGCATGGCAAATCACCATAACATTATTCCGTGCCTCGTTAAGTTTTCCCCATGTTTTGTACGCCACTGGGAACTGTCGAATTACAACACCGGACTCAAGTGTATATTCTGGAACAATCGCAATAGTCTGGCCTTGAACCACCTTCAAGTATGGGTTTTCCGGCTGCTCAGTCACTCGCTCTGCTCAATGTTAGCTGCTTATTTAGGTCCAGTGTTGTGTTAATGTAACATACCAAATTTCGGTCTCGGTCCCATGTTGTATGTGTGAGATTGCGACAGTTGTTGATCGATCCCCAGAGATCTTCTTCGTAAAACTGGCTTCCAGAAAAGCTGATTTTGGTGGATGTCGATATAGAACACGCACAAAACTTAAAAAATACGACAATCTCTTACGAATGTATAAATTTTAAACACGTTTTGTTTTTTTTTTTTTTGAGAAACCGGGAGAGTCGTAGTTAACCTGATTGCAATAAATTACTCCGCAAACTGATTATTGCTCACGAGGGCGCGATGGCCGGCGCCGCATGCGAGTCGCGACGCTGGGCGAAGAGACGACGAGCGCCACAAATCAGCGCACCAAGGTCTTGATCTCATACATTCAGTATCAGCTAATCAATATACAGGTTCTGATGCATTACAAGTCGAGCAATAATAATACGCGTCTCTTACAGCCCCTTACGACACTCGTCAATTGTGTGTCTCGTGGGTCCCAGCATCTCGGCAATCTCAATCCCCATCGCGACCGTGTTTGCCGTGATGTCATGCTCAAGAATGATTCCCGTGATGCCAGCATCATGCCATGCTTTCACCGTCGAGAAAACTTCCTGTGGAGTGCGTGACCAGTCATTCAGCATCCAGTCATTACTATCAAGATCCCACACGACAGCAGTGAGTCCGAGTCTTTCAGCAATCGCGCGCACGCGGTTATCAAGGCCGCCAAATGGAGGACGGTAATACTGTGGAATCACTCCCGCAGTCGCGTTCATCACCCAGATTGACCACTGTAGCTGCGCGACTATTTCCTCGTCAGACAACGACGGAAGGTATTTGTGGCCCCAGGTGTGCGACGCGAGGAGATGTCCTTCGTCACGCATATCCCGGAACGTATCCGGGAACGCGGCGACTTGGATGCCGAGGACGAAAAACGTGCCGATACTGTTGTTCTCCTCAAGATATTGGGTCAATCTTGGTGTAGATGCACTTGGACCGTCGTCAAACGTTTGAACAAGATCTGCAATGTCAGCAAGGAACGCAGGATAGCCAGAGCCACACTTACATTGACAATGACGGATGTCATTTGGAGTAATACAAAGTCTACCCGGTTAGTATAAGACCTTGCCATTCAAAAAAACAGACAAAACTTACCTGCAGTCAAACGAGCAAATATCGTCACCAGGCTCAGTACGCCAACATTGGTGTTGCTGTCTCGGAGCAATATCTGGCAGCCCATCAAAGTCGAAATCCATTGCGTCCAAATACGGTGCTTCCAGTCCCGGCCATGCCGTCATACCAGTGATATCCTGCAACCACCCAGGAAACTCGGCAGCAACAGGTCCAGTTTGCGTCACTAAAGACTCATTCTTTTTCTTTTTATGCGTGCTCGACTTATGCTGCCCTTCTTTTTCAGCGCTCTTACTCTTCTTCTCCTTGTTCTCTGCTGCGCGAAAATTCTTAGCTGCCCGCTGCGACACATGTAGATTGAAAATAGGCTCATAGAAATTAGGCATCTCATTCGACGCTGGAACTATAAGCTGTGGCGATGCAGATGCCTCTGGCGTAGCTAGCGTGCTAGTCGCGAACAAGCACGCGATCGCCGCCAACGCGAACTTACAGCGTAACTGGGTATACTTCATTGTAAGACTTTGGTGTGAAGAGAAGACTAAAACACAATCTATAGACAACCCGAGCAGTGAATTAGAGCAGCAGCATCAAAAGTCTTTGGATAACGTGGCGACTTTGATTTTTTTGTGAAATGAATCATCATCAAACTGGCCGGGAGATGGTGTTTACAAAGCTACGAATCGGGCGATGTTACACCAGCGACGTGCGCGCACGCCTACGATTCATTACCCTATGTATAAATAACTAGCATATGTAGCCAAAAACCAAACAAAGAAACGCCTATTGCAAACAAAATCGAAAGGAAAAAAAAAAAAGATGCATCCCTCTCCGCAAATTTTAATACACCTCGCTCATGCGTTGCCGTTCGATCTGAGATTTCTGGCGTTCGTTACGAGAGACTCTGAAATAATAATCCGAGTAACTCGTGCCGTTCATGTAATTTAGAAATTCTTCGTCATGCGTGATGATGATTAGTTGGAAGTTTTTCTGTGCTTGACGCGCTTCAATTATGCTTCCCAACGAGCGTGCAAGGGATTGAATATTTTCTTGATCCAAGTTCGTCGTGGGTTCGTCGAGCGCAATAATGCCGCAATTGACACCAAAACACTCTGCCAATGCAAGGCGAATGATGATACTTGCGAGAACTTTCTGACCTGCACTGCAACGACCACGCATGTCCAATTCGACATCTTGCTTGACCATGCAAACTCTGTAGTTGTAAGACCTGTTCTTGGACGAGCCTGCGTCGTCCACGGAGCGGATCAGAATCGTATCAACATCGGTACCAGAGTATGTCTTTTTCCACAATTCATCAATGATACGATTAATCTCCTCCATCTTCAACTTGTGGTACTTCATGATCGCAGCATCTATAGCCTTTGCATACTTGTCTAGATCATCGTTAACCGCAGTTGAAACCTTCAACTTAACCATCGCGGTCCGGTAAAGATTGTCGATATCGTCAAACTCAGTATTCAAATCACTTGCCGCCTGACGAAGTTGATCTTCAATCTGTTTAATTTCTCCAATCTTGCTACCGTATTCTGCGTTCATTTTCGCATGTCGATTCCGCAAACTCTGAACATCAGCCTCAAATCTCTCTTTCTTGCGATTCGCTTCTTTCGCTTCCAACTCTGCAATTCGTGCTCGCGTGTCAGCGCGCTTGGATTCCAACGATCGAAGCTGGATATTATCTGCAATCTTCCGATGCTCTGACTCAGTATTTGCAAGTTCCCGCTCCACTTGCGCCGTGTCATCAGCGTACGTCTCAAGCTCAGACGTTAACTTCTCCACTCGCTCAGCGTACTTTGCGCTCCGCGCTTGTGCTTTCTCCAATGCACGATCGCCACCATCCCCGGCACTTTCGTACGCTTCAACCTCAGCTTGCAATGATTGAAATTCATACAAACTCGAAGTGACTTTCTCGGCATCACGTTGCGCACGATCTTCCTGCTCTCGATAGTGCTTGACCGTGACGTCCACTTGTTCTTGCTGCTCGGTGATTGCAGGAAGCACAGTCCGTAGCTTTGTCTCCGCAAGTTTGACTTCTTGAAATGCGTCCGCTTTCTCTTTATTCAATACTCTCACGCGATTCACCAAATCCTCTTTCGCATGCAGCTTACTCTGCATCGCACCAAGACTATACCGCATATCTCTCATTCTTCCATCCATCATCGTTATATTCCCGCGTTTCGAGTCTCGCATATCAGTAAGTTTTTGTATCTCTCTCCGAAGACTACTAACGCTCGTCAACAACGCCTGTCGCTCCTCCTGCAATTTCTCATGCGACAACGGCGTTTCGACATCCTTTGACGCAGACTCACGTTCCTCCACGTTTCTCTTCAGCTCGCTCAGCTCTTTGAGCAACCGCGCAAGTTCGGAAACTGGCTTTTCGAGCAACTTGATCTCTGAGATTTTTTCTTTTTCCACGTCAACAGCCGCAGTCGCATCCGCAACTTTCGCACCAGCTGCGGTAAGCTCCTCAGTCATCTCGTCAAGTTGCGCTTCGAGCTTTGGAATCGTCGCACGTAGATCCTTGATTCGCGCAACTCCAGGAGCAAGTTGTCGTGCATCCGCAAGATCCTCCTTCAGTTGCTCCGAATTCTCTTCATACGAGCTTCGATCCATTTTATTGATTCGATCCTGAGTCATTTCCAAAAACTGCTTCAATGTAATTCCATTACCATCATCATCATCCTCGTCCTCAAACGCTCTTGCGCAAAGAGAGCAGCAGTTATGCGATTTCGCAGCATCAATAGCCTTCGAGTAATATTTCATCGCAAAATCAAACTGCACGATCGCTTCCGCGGCATCATCCGCAAGTTTCTGGATCTCATTCACTTTCTCTTCATAATCATCGACACGCACACCATCACCCATTGTGGCTTCGTAAACTCTGATTTGCTCCGACAACGCATCTCGATTCCGCTGAAGATCTTGCTTCATGATATTATACCGCGTTTCAATTCCTGACAATTCCCGAGCTCGCATCTCTCGAATTTGCGACGCATTCGTAAGTGTATCCTGAGCACGCTCAACCGCACGCTTATACGCCGTTTCTGCGTCTTGCAGATTCTCGAGATTCTCTCCTGTGACTTTGTGAAATCGACTACTGTACGTACTCTTGATCGTCTCCAACGCAGTTTCACGTTGCGCGATATCCTCTCTCATAAGCTCCAGTTTTGCACGCGTATCAGCCTGGATATTCGACATCGTAATCTGATTCGTAATGTTCTCAAGCCTTCCTTCAACGTCTCTGAGTTCCGTCTGCTTCGCTGCGATCGAAGCAGGAAACCCCGCTTCCTCGAACTCAGCTCGCGCTTTATCCAATTTCGCAGCCATCGAATCCAATTCATTTTGCGCGACAACGACATCATGCCTCTCGATCCCTGCTGCCGCGATCGCAGATTCAAGACTAGCAATCTCATCACTTTTCTTCGCAGCCGAATCCTTCGACATTGATATCTGCATCTCATACTGCGACTTTTCATTCTTCAGCGACTGAAGCGCTTTCTGAAGCTTGTCCACCTCCTCCTGCCCAGTTCGACGAATACGCTTGACCGTATCGCCGTACTGTTGTGACGTCTTTTGCAGCTTCGCGTAAAACTCATTAATCTGACCTTCATCAAGTGTGATATCGTATCCTGGAATATTGTGCCGTCGACTGATCGCTTTTGCAAGTTCCTGGCGCTTATTCAGCCGTTCAGCATGCGCCTCCGCTGCAGCACGAAGTCTTCCTTCAACAACGAGCACGTCCGCGTGTTTTGCACGAACAGCCATCAAATTCTGCTTCAACTCCTCAATATAAACATGTCGCATATCAATTTCACTCGCTTGCTTTGCCTGACGCTCTTTAAACGTATCTCGGCGCTCTGCAAGTTCATCGTCCGTAATCGTCAGCACTTCAATCGCGGCTCGCAAATCTCTCGCTTGTTCACTCAGTGACTCCAGAGTATTCCGTTTTTGTTCAAGCTCAGACAGAACTTTCTGCCACTCCTGATTGGATTTAAACAACGCGTCAAGTTCTGCTTCCAATGCTGTCATCGCAGCGTTGATTTTCGTCGCAGTACGCTTACGATGATCCATATCCTCCTTCAACTTGACTGATCTCGCGCGGATTTTATCTGCACGTTCCTTATCTGTACGCAAATGCAAAACATCATTATCAAGCAGTTTGTTTTCCGCCGTCCGTTCTTTTCGAAGCGCCTTTATCGACTCAAGCGCTTTTGTATATTTCAGCGCCTCAAAAATCTCATCAAATCGTTTCTTCAATGTCGCAGAGTCTGAAAGTGGCCAAAGCGAGTCATCTTGATGACAAAATATCACATACTCCAACACTGCTCTTGAAACACCCAAGAATTGAGGAATCTGACTGTCGAATTCTGCACACCTCGTGCTAATCGTTGTGCGTTGTCCATTAGCTGAGGCGAGAAGTTGTCCTTCAAGTGTTTTGAACGTCGGCGCTCCACCGTTCTTTTTCATAATAGCTTGCATAGACCGCGTACAAATCATCTGGACCCCACTCGTCGACGTAAATCCAAGTTTGACTTGAGCCAATACCTCTTTTTCTCCTGCTAGTTTCGGATCATGAATAAACGCGCCTTGCTTGGTATACGCAGGTAGATCACCTGTTGTCGCGTAACGCAAGCACTCGATAATAGTCGTTTTACCGGAGCCATTGTGTCCGACAATCAGTGTGAGCGGAGTGTAAAAATGAATTGTCTCCCGCTCGGCGTAGTCAAATGACCGGATTCCTTGAATCGACAGCTGGAGGTGGTTAGTCGCGTGCACTTTATCTTCGTGATACATACTCTTTGTATACTCGACCTATATCGTTAGCATTCCGTTTCAAGCCAGATTACAGAGATTGTCACATACATTATGCGCTGGTACGGGCGTCAATCGTCCGCCGATGTCCGCGTAAGGTCTCTTTAGGGTGCGCGTAGTGGTGAAGAGGCTCTACACATTTTGGTATACCTGACGCGCCGCGGATATTGTCGCGTACCACACAATGCTTACATCGCGTCCATGACGCGCCCATCAGATTAGACACGCCAATCCGTCAGGCAAATAGTATCGAGTCTTTATCGAAGTTTTATCGCACTGCGGTGGCTGAGGACGACTTGCTTGGGACGCACCGTGTTCAATTGAAATGCACAGGCAGCACTATCACTAACTAGCACGCCCAGACACGACGGTTTCGATCTCTTGCTGCCAACTTGAATTCATTCAACCACGACTTCTTCTCTCAATAACGCTGAAGGCTCGCGCGGTGCTGTTGACCTACTTGCAGTGCATGTCATCTTTCTTTTTGAAGCCAAAGCGAACGCTGCAGATGCTCACCGTGGTGGTGCCGCTCGTGGTCGAGGACCACGTCGACACTAATGTTTTGAATGACTTTTAAGATTCCAACTACTTCTATGACGGCAGTTGTTCTTTCAACAGTAGCAATTGACGTGGACGTGGTACTGTTGCTCGTCGACGTGTGGCAATGTCAGCCTGCCATTGTCAATGCTGCTGAAGTAATCGCGTTTGTTTGTTTATTTATTCATTTATTCAGTTTTCCGGCACACTGAAGGCATTGCGGTAGCAAGTGCCTTGCCCTTTTGTGGGATTACATGCACGCTTTGATAAAAAAAAATGGATAACTGCGGCCGGGGGTATATTGAGGTTAACGAGAGCGGAGCAAACGGGACACTGTTAGCTCATTTACGAAAGTGGAAAGTTTGTTCTATTTTACGACAAACTGCTCAATCATCTGCAGTCGGCTCGCTGCTCAGCGACAATTGAAGCTGATATTCCTCTCGACCAAATGACCGCCGATCAACACAATGCGGAAACTGTCCTCATTCTTTCTCACGTGTCGGACGTCTACATTCTTGCTCGTTGCCCTATCGAATCCTCTGTTAATGTGAAATATGAAGAAGAAGAAGGAATGGTGGTGATGTTGGTGTATGTTGATGATTTAGTGATTGAGGATAATGATTATGCAGTCCAAGGTGTTGTTACCTCTATTCATACGCGCTCCATTCACTCAACTATGGCAATAGTCACTCCGCTCCTGGATGATTGCGGAGGTGGAACGGCGACAGGTTATGAGCCCCTGGAGCTTCTCTGACCGTGTCCAACCTGGCGGATTGGGAACCTCAAGGACTTTGATTTTGCAAACTGGGTTATTCTACGACCTTTTGGGTTGTGGACCTACGTTGATGTGTATTATAAACTGCTGAATAAAACACAAGTGCGATCCACAAGTGCGATCCGTTACCGTTGCCGCATCTACTTGCCAATAAGCTGATGGGAAAATCGTTTTCTTTGGCGCCCCCAAGGACGCGCCCGCCTGGGAGGCTGTTGACGGTAGTTTCATAAAGCAATATTAGCATCATAAGAAAGTTTAACAAGTTAGAATCACATTAGTATGAACGAAAATCAAGTAGAGCGCAATTGTATTCCGAGCTCACTCCGAGGTCACTCACTCGTCGCCGCCTTAAAACACACCACCGACGATTTAGTCCCAACCCAGATCTTGTCCTTCTCCTTCTCCTCCTGTCTTCTTCCTCGGCACCGGCGGTTTGCCGGCGACGTTTGCAAAAATTTGCATCATCAGTCCACGCGAGACAACGTGTCACATCTCACTCAGCCACAGTTAGGTGTTAGAATCTGAATTCGTGTGTCACGCGCCGTCCAAGCGACGTCATGTCACCACGAGCTACACTACGTGTGGTTACCTCATCTTTTTTTTTTTCCCTACATACTACAACCTGCGCTACTCGTCGCTTAAATGATACATGTCCTTCCACTTCATCCATTAATGCACGTCGCTTTCATGCACTACTGTAGGTATTCCATCCTACCGCCTTGGCAGCTTGGTGTGTGGAGACAACGGTGATTAGATGGCGACCACGGAAGTTCCGACTTATGTGAAGGTGGAAATAGTCCAGCCGTAGATTCAGCAAAGTCAAAAGTAAAGTACGGTAGTTTAATGCATAACTATTTAGATGCAAATCTAGCAGAAGTCACCTCACAAAACCTCGTTTAAAATCCAGACACATGCATCCAGCCGCATGCAACTTCAGGCTCAATGCGGTATATTGAACCATGCCTTACGTAATTTTGCGGGGTAGCGCCATGCGCAGCAAGTGTCCTCTGTTAGTTCCACCCCATCCCCTGCCATATGTACGTATCGTATCATCACATCATCCTGCGCCGCCTGGCTGCGACGACGCCGCAACAGCCACGCGGAAAAGCGCACGCTCGCCTGCTGCAAGCGCCGCGTTTGCAATCGCGCTTGACGCGTGGTGTGTTTGCTGTTCCTGCTGCAGCCGGAGCGCTAAAGTGCGCACGAGTTGCTTCCGCAAAAGTGGTACGCGTAGTTCTCGCGCAAGCACCAGTAATCGACATTGCACACCCACAGGACACTCGGGCACAATCCCTGTGTACAGCCACTCCACAAACCTCCGAACGACGCGGTAGCGCTCTGGAATCACCACTGCGCACCCGGCGGCGGAGTCCGCGACGTTCGTGCCGGATGTCGATGCGTCGTAATGCCATCGCGCGGCGACGACGCCGCGCAGAACAGGAATTCGTCGCAAAGTCAGAGGTGATATGCCACTATGGTCGCTATTACTAGAGTCATCGTCGTCGTCGTCGGAAAAGCATATAATCAGCATGTCTGCTAATTTCCCGTTTCGCAAAACCGAAAGAGGTACGGTCATGCTCTGTGTGAATCGAGACCGCGTCGGCTGCGGTGGTGCAGAAGAAATAGTTGCAGACTTTTCTTTAACAAGCAGACTCGGATCCTGTAAATCTGTGATTTTGTCCAAGGGAAGCGAAAGCATATGACTGAAATTTGCGATGCGAGAATTATAGTCCTCAAGCAACGACGGCGCAGGGTGATTTCGAGCCGAGCCAATGACGATGTATTCGCGTCTAGCGACGTGCAAGAATCCAGAGTTCCACGACGTCACGACGTCGCTTTGCAGGGTTGGAAGCTCCAGTTCGATCCAGGTTGAAATTTTCATGTTGAATGAGTATAACGCAAATCGTTCGGTACCTTCGCCAAGGTAAATACCTCCAACGACAATGATGCTGTCGTCAAGCATTCCGCCGCAAGGAAATCTGATAAACGGAGGTTTGAACGTTGCAGACTCAAGGGGAATGGAGGCGAGTGTTGTATCCGGTAACGATATTATGTTTAGCGAGACGGGATCGTGGGCGGATGAGGAGTTGGAAAACAGGATCAGTTTTGAGTCGTTGATGTGTGGTGCGAGCATCGAGCGATATGATCCAAACCCAGTGCTTCCGTTCTCAGTCGCCGAGTTTTGCAAAATCCACTCGTTCTTTTTCAAGTCATACACAATTGTATCACGAACATAATTTGCCTCTGCATCCTGGCCTCCGACAATGACAAGCATTCCGTCCACGACAGCAGCCATATGCGCCCATCTTCGAGCCTGCCCTGATGATGGCGACGCAAGTTGCGTCCACTTGTGCGTGGCCAGGTTGAAACTCCATAACTCATCAGTTGGAATATCACGGCGTCCTGCAGCTGGTGCTGGAATGAGAGCGGTCGCGCGAATGAGTCCACCAAAGACATAGAGCTTTCCATCGTGGTGCGTGACGGTATGAAAGTACCGTCCCTGAGGCGCGTTGTTGTCGATACCAGCTGAGCGTGGGGGATATATTTTCGACCAGAGTTTTGTGGAAAGGTCGAGAGTGTAGAGCGCGGTTGAGAGTTGATGTTCAGGCGCAGTGGTGGTGGAGGGCGCGGAAGATGCCGGTGGAGCAGCGTACTTGCCGCCGAGGAGGAAGAGACTGGAGGAGTGCAGGGTGGACGCTGCGCCGATGAGACGCGGAGGCACCAGGCCTGCGAGAGGGATGGGAAGCGGCTGGCCAGCGGCGGAGTCCATGGGGGGAAGTGCAGAGGAACCGCCATGGCGACTACGGATGGTGAAGGGAGAGACGGCGGGGTGATAAGGGGAGGATGGGGAGAACAGCCCCAAATGGCGTACGAACCGGTGCGAGCGCTAGCGCGAGGCGTCGTGCAACCTCGAGCCGCACGAGAAGGTGACAAAGATTATGATGCTAGAATTATAATATATAAAAAAATTACATGATGGAGACAGACCGCTTTTGAACGCCAAAAAGAATACCCATGGTGCGGAAGAAGAGAGAGATCACGCCTTTTGACGCTTGGCCATGTTTTTGGCGCGGTCGGGGTGGACGCCGTCGTTGCTGCGCTTTGCGGAGTCTGCCCTGTCTTTGTCCTTGCCCTTGCCAGCAAGGAAGTACTCTCCGGATTCCATTTCGAGATCGACCTTGCGGGGCTGCTGTGCGGGCGGGAACGGGGTGTATGTCTTTTTCTCGCGGATCTTTGCGGGTTTGCGGCGCTGGACGTTGCGCTTCTTAAAGTGCGGCAGGAACCGGTCCCACGATTGGTCTGCGAGCTCTGGGTTCTTGGCGAGCTCGCGCTTGATCATGAGCTCTTTGATGTGGTAGATGGGATGGACGTTGTGCATGCAGTCCTCGACGACGCGGCGGACTTCCTTGAGGCCCTTGTAGGGGCCCATGGCGGCGACGGTGTTGCCCTGGACGAGGATGTAGCAGTCTGTGAGGAGCTCGAGGGCCTTGAGGGTGTTTCCGTTGGGGCCGAGGATGCGCTGGCGGCGCTTGATGAAGCGGTCTTTGTTGCCGACGAGGTTTGAGATTTTGATGATGTCTGCGGCGATGAGGTCGTCGCGGAGGATTTTGGCGGCCTGGGGGAAGGGGACGGAGCGGGCGAGGAGCTTGATGAGGTCGCGGGCCTTGAGGATGGCGGCGGGATCGTAGGTCTTGAGGGTTGTGCGGACGGTCATGGAGCCCTCGACGAGATCGAGGGTGCAGGCGATGCCCATGGGCTCGAGGGCACGGGAGACGTCGCCCCAGACATTGCGGAGGTAGGACTCGCGGTACTTTGGGAAGAGGGTGGCGAAGGAGGACTCTTCGGCGAAGGGGAGGCCGGAGGCGTTGTCGTCGGGGGTGAAGGCAGGGATGGCCCACTTGTCGATGGAGGGGTCGTCCCAGGGTTTGTCGCGGTTGTGAGTCGACGGCATTGGGGGGTGGTGGTGGAGGTGTGGGGGTGGTGATGAGATGTGAGAAGAAGGGAAGTTAGTTCGAGAAAAGTTCTGAAAGTTCTGAGTTCTGAGTTCTGAGTTCTGCACTGAGTTCTGAGTTCGCTGTCAGCGCGCCGCAGTAAAAGGGGGTCTCGTATCAGAGTACGGCGCGTGGTCTGTGCGCGTGCGGCTGGGGCTTCCCCGCACGCCGCGCCGAAACCCTTCCCCGCACAGGCAGCGTATTAAGCGTGGGCGGTGTCCGGCCGGGGCCTTCTCGCCTGCTGCCTTCGCCATATCCGCCTCTCTCAGCCATGGACTTCTTCTACTGCGACCCGGACCTGCTGCCCGCCGCGTTTCCAGCCGCCGTCGCGGCCCCGGCCCTCGACGACCTCTTCCTCGACCACAGCGCCCCCGGTGCGACCCCGCGCATGTGCGCCCCCGCGCACGACGCGCTCTCCGCCTCCTCCGCCTCCGCGTCTGCCTCCATCTCCGCGTCCTCCTCCCCGGCGTCTCCGTCTCCGTCTCTTTCTCTGTCCCCGCGTGCTTCCAGTTTCTACAGCTCCAACGCGGCCTTTGTCTCTGCCGCCGGTGCCGCCGGTGCCACAGGTGCCGCAGGTGCCGCCAGCGCCTCCCCCGAGCTCGCCTTCTCCCCCTTCCCCCTCGCAGGCCATCTCGAGCCCGTCGACGAGTTTCTCGAGCTCGCCGCCGTCGACCCCCTCGGCTCCCTCGTCTCCGCCAAACCCTCCCTTGACTTGTCCCACCACCAGAACCAGACCCTCCACCATCCCGCCATGGTGCTCCCGCCCACCCCCACAACGCCGTCTCTTGATCCGCCCGCCGCCACCGCCACCGCCGCCGCCCAGTCAGCCGTGCTCTTTGTTCTCAGCCCCGCCTCCCTCGTCCTCTTCGCCTCTCCGACTCTCTACAACATCCTCGGCTACGCGTCCTCCTCCTTCATCGGCCTGCCCTTCGTCAGCATCGTCGCGCCCGACGACCGCGACGCCGCCATGCGTGAGCTCTCCCGTGCCGCAAACGCATTCTCCTCCCGCGCCTCGCCCCCGCCCTCCGCCGTCTCCCCATCATCCTCCCCCACGTCCGCAGGCATCGTCGGATCTCCCCACGTCGACATTGTCTGCAAAATGACGTCCAGCTCCGCCGCTGCCGGCATGTGTCTAATGCACATCACCGGCAGCGCGGTGTTTAACGACATCCGCCACCGCTCCGTCACCGCCCAGACTCAAGCCGCTGCTGCAGAGACCGGCGGCCTTGTTGACGACGACTTTAAAGGTTTTGTCCTCACCGCGCAGCTGCTTCCATCGCCAGATGAGTCGCCCGCTGCCGCCGCGCCACTCGACACATTCATCGACAACCAGTTCCAAAACCTGCGCTTCAGGCAAGTCTGGGACAGCAAGCTTGATCCAGCTGGCCAGAGCTGGCGGCGATTCTCTGTCGACGCCGGCAGCGGCGGCGGCGGCGGCGGCGGCGGCGGCGGCACGGTTGCGTCACTGGCCACTGCAGGCGGCGCGGACCAGCGGCGGCACTCGAGTGACGAAATTCGCTCGCGACGGATCAAGACCGCAGTGCAGCGGCACAAGAGCATTGCCGGCACCGGCGAGCGCTCAATCAAGGTTAGTGTTACTCGTTTTTCTCTTTCTGGGTTTAATTGACGCTGACAATGCGCGCCGCAGAAGGCCAAGGTGGACGGCAAGAACTACAGATGCTACGAATGCGGAACGCTGGAGTCACCGGAGTGGCGCAAGGGTCCATGTGGCCAAAAGACGCTGTGCAATGCGTGCGGACTGCGGTACTCGAAGGGCGTGAAGCGGCAGATGCAGCTGGACGAGCAGCGGCAGCGGCAGGGGCGGAAGTAGCCGTGAACGAAACGGCGCAACTGCCTAAACCGGACTCACACTTGAGGAAAAGAGAAAGGAAAGACCAAAAAAGGAAAGTGACGACCAAAGTGGACTTTTAACAAATTTTATTTTCTGCATTGACGTTCGTTTTGTTTTTTTTTTTTTTGTTTTTCTCTTACGTCGGGTGGAATTACCGGTGCTTTGGTTACGTTACTCTTGAATCTTCTGTATCTTTTTTCTCGTCTCGTTTCGTTTCTTCTTTTTGTATATATAGAACATGTGTGTATGTTGTTTTGCGTAGTCCGCGCGGAGTCCCGGAGTGAATGAATTTTACTGCAATTTTCAATGACAATACTGTGCCCGGATCAGCTGAGGATCGCCATGTGATTTACCTCGAATCATCGTCATCACCACCACCACCACCGAAACCACCTCCTCGGCTCGCGCGAGAAAGTCTATAGACAAAGTAACGGCTGGGCTCGTGATACGGGCAAGGGCTCGCTTACCGTTCCCTCGCACCTGTGCGCTTTGTGCGCCCTCGCACGGCTCCACCTGCGATCCACCCGCTCCACTGCTAACTCACACACCCTCTTCACTCCCCCCTGATTAACATGTGCATGAACTAACTTATTACTGCCATATGGATCCTCCTTATAACGGCGGACAAACGGCACATCCAAATGACGTTAGTGGTGCCATTTTATTAGCTCTTAATCACCGCGCGCGCGCGCTCCACACACTGCGCAGTTCTCGACCGCTCGACTCACGTGTCCGGTTTCTGACTTCTTGGCCGTTTTAGTCTCCCGTTGCCACGCGTACGTTGGGCATTGACAATTAACGAACTAGACAAAGACGGGGGCACATGCGGCGGCGGCGGCGGCGGCGGCGGCGGGTCCACGACGACTCGGGCCGTAATCGGCCACGGCGGCTGGAGCCGTGGGCGGATACAAGCTTGTCCACCCCACCCCCACCATACACCCGCCAAGGCGCCTTCTGCTCTTGTCAATATTCTACTATAGATTGCGCGAGAACAGAACCGGAACTGGAACCAACCCGTGGACGCGTGGAACCCACGTGCTTCCATCACACCCAAGTTGCGGTTGCATGTGCATGCCGTGATGTCGATCATTAACTTGCAACTCAATGATCCCGCTCATCCCGCAAAAAGATCAATCAATATAGTTACTGTATATAAGTTCTTCATTGTAACGGCATAAAAAATCCAGCCCACGAGCATCCCAAAATCACAAAACAAAACAAAGTACACAAGTTCAGTCACAGTTTGTAGTCGCGCAAATGTAAAATAGAAAAGGTAAAAAAAAAAAATGCCAGTTGCGATTGCGATCCGTAATTTGCTCCGTATAAAAGTAATAAAAAAAATATGTAAGTATCCAGCCGGGGTGCGTCACATCGTCTTGTGCCTTCTCGCTGCGCTCACTGCACTGCGCGCTCGCGAGCTACGGCGTCATGAAATCAGCACACACATTCACAAACGCAGCCTGTCCACCGTTCTCCGCCAACTCATACGTCAACAACGACGTATGTCTAATCAAGCTCTCAAGCGGTGCGATAGATGATTTCCCCTGGCTCACTAGAATCGCAGCATTCAAATCCTCCGCAACAGATACCCGTCCTTCAGTCGCAAGCAGATTCGCAACAGGTGAATGCATCGGATCTGAATACGCCATCAACGCAAATATATCACTTAGCGCCTTTTGTGTGTCCCAGCTTCCCCGTGTCTTTGTGCTTGGAAACGAAACAGTGCGGTATGACTCGTACAATTGCTGCCCATACTGTAGCGCCTCGGATAACAGACTGTCGAGATCCTGCACGGAAGTCGACGCATCCACCATTTCCTCATCGTCACTGCTCGCACTACCCGTCTCTGCCATCACGACATTGTCCCCATCATCCTTCGCAGCCGCGCACGCTCGCATCAACTCCACAAACTTGCGACACCTAAGTCTGAACAGAATTTCCGGATTCTCATCAAACACTGTCGGGAAAAACAAATTCACCAACTTCAACGCATGGTCAATATTCCCCTCCAACACCGCTCCTCTAATCTTCTGCCGATTCATCGCCTCAACCTCTTCCCGTCTCTGCTTCTCCTCCTCAACACTACCCTCCCCATTCCCATCCTTCGACCGCGCACCATCCGTCCCAAACGCATTCGTCTCGCTTCGCACGTCCGCCGCGAACGCGCGTACCGAGTCAACGTATCCATTATGACCGAGATACGACAGAATAAGCGAGTGCACTGTCTGTGATAACGCAGTTTCAGATGCTGTGCCCGCGCCAGAATGCGGTGATAGCAATTCAAGCGGAAGCGGGTATGCATTGATCTGACGATACGTCTTTGCTTTCTCCTCACGCATAAACGACTCAATATCAAACGCAAACGGCGATTGTCCAAAATTCACTCGAACATGCTCACCCACCGTCCGCATTCCCACTGTCGGATACAATGGACCAGTTGTGAGATCCCTGAACGCGACACCGAGAGAAACTCCGTTCTTCGTGTAAAACGCAGTGTTTGTCCGGAAGTTCACACCGCAGCCAATAATGTCGTCGGTCGAAAATTGCGGCCCATACGGCTTGCCCGTGTTTTGACACGCAAAACTATGCCCGTCGTCACCGTGATAGCCCCATGAATCTTGAACCCATCCGGGCATCTTCGTCAGTGGCACTTTTGGACCACAGAAGCCAACTCCAATAAACCTGAATCTGTCAGTCCCGTCCTTTCATAAAAAAAAACAACAACAAACTAACCCGTCTTTTCCCCGCGACAAAATCTCAACCTCAAAGTAAAACAACCCGCACATGGGTGGAATCGGATGATTCGACCGCACCGCCGCCGCATCCTGATCCTGACTTTTCGACGACGACCCGCCTGCAAACCGTACTTCAAGCATATCGTCTGTGAGTTCCATCACGCTCGCCATATCATCCGGACTCCACGATGTCGGCAATGGAGGTGGCGCACTCTCTGTCGCTTTAGTCGATGACGACGTAGCTCCATTCGTGCCGTAATTCGGCGACGAAGACGCAGAGGAAATCGACGACGTCGACGCAGACGTCACAGTCCCCGCTGCTACTGCAGTAGACACGCCTCCTGCAGGCCGTATCGCTCCTGAAGCGGGATCAACGACTCCCACAGCCGGGACGACGTAATGCAGCGGGTTTGAAGGATCACGCACTGCATATATCGGACCTTGCGTCGCGTCACCATCAAATTCATCACCAATAGCAAGCCCATCATACACCGCACTTCCATCCCCCGCCGTCGTGGTTGCCATCGCACCCGCAGCTGCCGTCGCAGCAGCTGCCTCTTCATCTGCTGCTGCTTGCGCACTCGCCACTCGCTCAGCGTAGCACGTGCACTCAAGGTACGCTGGAATCGCTGTATTCTTCTGCACAGCACCGGCGGCGGCGGCGGCAGCAGCAGCGGTGGATGATCCTGCTATACCGTCGTCATCGCTCGCAAGCGCAGTTGACGCAGACCGTTTTACGGATCGAGATGAGTATGAGAACATATTGTGATGTGGAACTATCGTTCGGCGGATCAACGCGGTATCGAGCCGCGTCGAATGCACTCTTTTGGAAAAAACGCTAGTAAGATCTGCGTAATAGTACCTTTAAGCAGTTAATTTAGCTATCAACACCGCCAAATAAAACGTAGAGTGGAGTCCAGATAGAATATGGGGGAGTGTGGAGTCTTGGGATTCATGTGTGATCGTGCAATTGAATGACAGCACTTATGTCCACGAGTCCCTTCTGTTTACAGATTTCAGCACATCTACAGCAGCTTTAGCGCTGCACCCCCTCATGACCCTCTCGCTTCACTATCACCTCCTCACAACACCACACACCAATGAGTTCACGATCCGTCATTCTCAAGTTGAGTCCACAGCTGCTTTTGCAGCAACAGCAGCAACAGCAGCAGCAAGATGCCGCCGCCGCCGCCGCCGCAGCAGCAGCAGCAGCAGACAGATCCATGGCGTCATCACCCCCTCCAACCTCTCCCTTCCGCGACGACTCCGAAGCGCCAGATACTCCACTTCCCGGTACAAGCACGCCGATTGCACCTGCGCCAGCAATGAAGCGAAAGATTTCCGGTATTCACGGTGCATCATCCGCTTCTGCTTCTGCTGCAAAACGCAAAAGACTCGGGACACCGTCGTCTCCAATCCTCGGTCCTTCAGATAGCGGATACACATCTGTTGTCCCTCCGCCATCACGACCTGGCTCGGTTTTGGGAGATGCAACACTTTCTGGTGGTGCCGGTGGCGCAGTAGGAGGAGGAGGAGAAGGATCTGGTACAGCGAGTCATCATGCGATGCATTCTAAACTCGGTCCGAAAGCAAACCAGGGTTCGATTAACGCGCAACTTCGCGCTCTTGATCGTAGTGGACGACCATGTCGTAAATGGACACGGACGCCTATCGAATTGAAAAGTTTCACGGGCTACGAATGGACTATGAATACCTGGACTGGTACGCCTCGAGAAGACGACGTGATTGACGATCGTAATGCGAATGCTTCTGTCAATGGGAAAGAAGGAACTCCTGCACGAACAGATATCAAGACCGACTCTGAAGTTGCATCGGGTGCAAATACACCTTCTATTCTAAGCGCACCACCTGCACCGCCTCCGTTGATGATCACGATTCCATCGCTGGGAAGTGTGGGCTCGTCGTTGTCGTCGTCGTCGTCGTCGTCTGGAAATGGTGGCGGAGGAGATGCGAATGGTGCAAAGTCGGCGACGAAAAAACAGCAGGGCGATAAACCGAAAGAACCGGTGCGGTTTCCGGCGGTTTTGTTGCGCTCGTCTATCGATGACTTTGAAATTTAGAGAGTGGATGGGGACTACTACATCTTTTGTAAATTAGGGGAATGTCATGTAACATACGAATTAACTACAACTAAATTCACAAATGAGGGCACAAAACAAAGGATACAAGAAAAGCAACACGTGGGAGGTAACGAACTTCCAACATCTACTCCGAGCTAGGCAAGTTGAGCGTGACACCCTTTTTAATCGTAGCCCAACCAATGAGACGCCAATGCTTTTCGATTCTTCGACTGAGCGCAATCTTTTCTCCAATCTCAGTACACGCAGGTGAAGTAAGCTGAAGCTTGGCCAAATCGGCCTTGACACCAACAACACGCGCACCAGTCGCGGTAGATCCGATGTTGACCATGAGAATTTCGTTCTTCGTAAGCTTCTGAACACGCGCTTGTTTCTTCTCATCAGTCTTGACACCAAGCAACCGTCGCAGAAGGAAGTAGTTGATTTCAATCTCAGTGTAGATCTCAGGAAGCTTGCCCTTTGAGCCAAGTACGTGTCCGACAAGACGATCAGCACGGCAAAGAGTGGGATCAATCTTCGTACCGACACCGATAAGACCACCGGGAACAGCAAACTTGAGGTCGTTGTGCTCGGCGTATAGAGAGATGATTCGGCTGAAAATAGGACGGCACTGAATCTTACCCTCGTTATCCTTGGTCACAATACCCGGCCGAATCTCAATCTCATCACCCAGCCGCAAAACACCAGTCAAAATCGAACCACCAGCAACACCGCCCTTTAGATCATCAATTTCCGAGCCAGGCTTGTTGACGTCGAATGAACGAATGACAATCAGCTTAGGGTCGGCCAAGAAGTCACGAGGAGGAACGGGTATAGACTTGACGAGGTACTCATTGACTGCGTCAATGTTGTACTTGAGCTGCGCAGAAATGGGAATAATCGGCGCCTTGTCGGCAGCAGTGCCCTTGACAAACTTGAGAATACTCTGGTAATGCTCGAGCGCGTTGGCCTCCCGCATCAAATCAACCTTGTTCTGCAGAATGATAATGTGGTTGAGCTTCATGATTTCAATGGCAGCCAAATGCTCGGACGTCTGAGGCTGTGGGCAAGACTCGTTACCGGCGATCAGCAAGAGCGCGGCATCCATGACCGCGGCACCGGAAAGCATAGTACTCATAAGAATATCGTGACCAGGGCAGTCGACGAAACTAACGTGGCGCATAAGCTGGTACCGACCGTTACATCCCAATCTCTCACACCGCGGCGACACTTCCTTCTCGGATCGGAACGACCGGTAGCAATCTGGCCGCGGGCATGAAGGAGAATCGCACTTGTAGATCTTGGCGTTTGCGTAGCCGAGCTTGATTGTGATGTTGCGCTCCAGCTCGTTCTTAAATCGCACAGTCTGAACACCGGAAAGTGCTTTCACAACGGTACTCTAATGCTGTTAGCGGGTCAAAAATGATCAATGCATGTTGATACGCACCTTTCCGTGGGCGACATGACCGATGGTACCGATGTTGATAGTCGCTTGCCTGCGGGAGTTAGATTGTCTTCTCTCGAATCACGCTATCGCAACACATACCGAGCAATGATCTCAGGACTGAGCGGGTTGAGCTTGGAGAAATCTGGGTTATCAGGCTGGGGCGGGAGCCCGACGGGCTTGTCGTCCTCGTCATCCTCGTCGTCTGTGATCTCGGGTTCTGCGAATGTGACTGATTTCTTGGTGGCAGTTTCGTCGACAACAGCCTCAACAGCAAGCGAGACAGCAGGCGCAGACTCGTCGCCGGACAGCGGTGGAGTGGTGATTCCGTTCTCAGCCATCGTGTGCGTGTGTGCGTGGGGGTGCGTTTGGATGAAAGTGCGACGCGACTGGAGGGAGAAGAGATCGATTTCGCGTGTTTCTTTCTGACTCGGTAAAAGAAAATAAACTAAAACTGTACAAAACTTCGAGCAGTCGTTTGCGAGTACAATCTCGGTCTGAACGAAGCAATAAAAAGTCGATGGAAAAGTCGAGTGTCGTTGTCCGTTACTCTTGCTCAGTTTCTGTTCGATTTTGTTAAAACTTTTTTTTATCTGTAAAGTCGCACTATAGACAGATCCCGCATAACTCGCACGCACAAGCAGCAGTTATACGCCAGCTGGCGTCTTATCCTGGGTCTTTCTGTGCACCCATTTTAGGTGAACTCCACGGGTTACGAATACCCCA
The DNA here is from genome assembly GCA_030705025.1 of Myxozyma udenii. Classification (NCBI taxonomy): domain Eukaryota; kingdom Fungi; phylum Ascomycota; class Lipomycetes; order Lipomycetales; family Lipomycetaceae; genus Myxozyma; species Myxozyma udenii. Next base: position 29,955 of record JANIWG010000147.1, read on the forward strand.
TTATTATATGGCGACTGCTCCCCTTGATGCTCTCCGCCATCGCGCGTCTCTATTCTCTCGTCCC
>JANIWG010000148.1:0-30096 GCA_030705025.1 Myxozyma udenii
CGGGACTCAACCCTGTAAAAGTTTATATTTTACACTGTATTTTCAAGTTGGGACCGAACGCAAAAATCCTGTATTACAGAATACAGGCTTTTTTACAGGTTACCGAACGGACCCTTAGCTTTATAAAAAACTGGTTCATTATGTTCACAGGCTATCAAACAAACGCAAAGCTTGTACTTCATCTGTAAACAGTAAATGGGATTGGCAACAGCTACGTGGATTCTTATTGCAGGCTCGGTTGGCAAAATGTTATGTCATTTATCTGTGGTTACGTGTCATTAATACAGTATACTGACATAATAATTCCAGACTTATCTGTCAGCACACGAATTTGGGGCGCTGATTCAACGAATATACGAAAGTAGTCATGATGGTAATGAATTTATTATCCAGCTACAAAATGATTATGCAAACAAAATCGCCCAGAAAAAAAAAGTAAGAAACCGAAATCACACAAGCTCGAAAGCCTGAAAAAGAAGAAGAAGAAAAGAAAAACGTGAGAAAGTGTAATGCATGATATGATGTACGCGCTCTATGGCGATCTCGAAGCCCACAAAATTCAAAGGATGAAAATAAAAAGATTAAGCCCAAACCAGAATTCTCCTCCAAAGCAAAGCAAACAAAATGTACAAAAAAAACCGTGTGCCGGAATGCCAATGTCGGTCACTGATGCTTCTCTTTAAAAAATACCAAGCGATGATGGCATGATGATTATCGGACCCAAGTTGCCCGCAGAGTCGTTCGGGTTGTACGGTAACGCCGCAAGCTGTGCTTCACCAGTGGTTCCGCTGAACCAGAAACCGCACATGACGACGAGATAACTGAGCAGGAGAATGGAGCCCTTGAAGTAGTTACTGCGACCCTCAGCGTAGATGTAAGACAACAGGAACACACAGAGAACGACAACGACAAGATCCCAGCGCGGGAAAACCAAGCTGAAAGAGTAGTCACGAAGATTGTCAGGATAAGCATTAGCACTCCAGACACTGAACGCGATGAGCGCGGGAATTTGAAGTAAGCAAACCTGGAGAACGTATGCCGAACCAATCTCCATACTGAGTGCAATGTTTCCGTTCATGGCAAACGAAATAGCGTTGAGAAACTCAGTGGTGTTGGGGACGAGTGCAAACAGAGTGATACCCAGAAACTTTTCGTCAATGGCAACAGAGTCAAGAACAACGTCGACAGTGTCAACCAAGATCTCTGCTATAACAGCATAGAGGATGGTGGCGCCAAGAAGAATGACCGAGGACTTGAATCGACTCCAGTTTGGCGCATCGTGACCGCCTGCGGCATGTTGTTCTTCAGCAAGGGCAGCGGGGGCGTCACCATGAGGAGGAGGCGTTTCGGCGGCAGTGTCGTTCAGAATGCTCTTGCCATTCGGGGAATTCGTGTTTTGGCTGCTCGTGCGACGGAAGAGGTTTCGGGGAAGCGATCGACGGGAAACGGTGATGTTGGCCGAGTCGGGGTTCTGGGAGACGGCGGACGAAGTGACGGCAACCGGCTTCTTGATGTCTGGATTCGGAGAGGCGGATGGGGTACCCTGATGCAGGTCGACAAGAGGGAGCTCCTGAGGCGGGCCGGGACGTTGTGTGGTAAAGGGAAGCTTAGAGGTAGAAGCAGACGGAGTGTTAATATTCGGAAAGTCTGTATATTGCGAAAAAGCATGATATGAGGCATTTACCGGTATTGAAGTTGTTCCAGATGTGACACCAGCGGCAGTACTCGCAGCGACCGCGTTGTTGACGTCTTCGTTGGTGGTAGGCGCCGCAGCCGTGGAAGGATGTGCTGGCGCAGACGAGCCGGCGGGAGCTTGCCAGATCAAAGCCGCGTGCGTGCGAAGAGTGAACCAAAGACCGATGACGTACGATACAAATAGAAGGATGGCGCAAATGTACGAGAACGGCTTGACGGCAGAGTGGTAGAATTCATCGTTGGTGAGCGGGTCGAGGAAGAATTGACAGCGACGGCAGTTCGCTTCGGCGGGGGACTCATCAGATGACCCGCAAGGAACGCAGAACAGTTGATACTATAGGGCAAGCATGAGATGGGTCAAAATGAAAAAAAAAAAGTAAAAGACTTACCGAGCCGTAGATTTGGTAAAAAAGGGTAGGCGCAAAAGCCGCAATGACGGCAAAGAGCAGCATGGTAGAGCTGACACCGGCTGACTTTGGATTGTACCGCTGAGTTTTGCGCTTGATGGCGCCAGAGCACATGGAAATACCAGGCATGACGAGGACACCGGCGAGAATACTACCGATGATTGAACCTTCAACCAATCGACCTTTGCCTTCTGTCAACGCAACGCAGTAAAGGAATACTTCGACGACGGTGGAGAAGAAAGCGTTGATGGCGGCACCCATGCCCATGGAAGACTGGGCAGAAATGGAAGCAACTGCCTGACCGATGAAGTAAGCCAGAGGGATGACCGAGCTGAGAGCAAGCAAGAAGACAACCGAAGGAGTGGTGAGGAAAGTGTTTGGACCGAGGATCTTGACGATCAAGTACTGGTCGAGGATGGTAAAGACAACGACAGCCATCAAGTTCATGAGGAAGACGTTTGTACCATCGACGGTGTACTTGTAGTAGTTGAGACCAAAAGCCCGGTAAGTGCAGAGCAGAATGGTGCTGTTGCGGTCTGCTTCCTGATTGCTGCGTGAGACGGGGCCGTCGCGGTGGAAAGAGAGGGCGAGCGGATGGCGACGTAGGTGAGAGCAGAGATGGAAGTTGACGCGGGCCATGGGAATGGTGAAAACAACAAACCAGCAAATCGCGGTGACAAAGAGCATTGCCGGGTAGATGAGGGCGTAAAACCAGCAGTAGAAGATGACACGGCCAATGTTCCAGTCGCCACGGCCGAAAAGACGGCGCTTGTGGTGATACTGCGGGCCGTCCTCAAGCGAGGAGATAGAACGGCCGGAAGAATCGCCACCGGCCGCAAGGCTTGGGGTGTACTCTGTGTCGCTGCCACTGGCCTCTCCGTCATTGGGCTGCCCAGAGGAAGCAAGAAGGCCGTCAGTTTCGCTGATAGGATCAAGAGATCCGTTAGCGGCGTTCGGATGAGAAGAAGGGCGGGCAGGATTGCGACGATTGCGACGGGATGTGGGGCCAAAGAAGAGACGGCCGCGGTCTGCGCCGGTGCGCCACTCCTCGTACTCGCCAATGGTGCGGCCCTCGCCCTCGTCCTCGAGAGCGTAGTGTTCGTCCTGCTCGAGCTGGACAAATTTGCCAAAGGGGAAGAGCAGGTAGTTTGCAAGGTCGTAAAAGGCGCGGCCGTAGAGACGGGCAGAGGTGTTCCAGGCAAAGAAGCTGAAGCAGAAAGAAGCGGCAAGCTGGGTTATGATCCAGAGGGGCAGGCCGAAGATGGCGGAGTATGTGTAGTTGCCGATCCAGACGGCCCAAGTGACCTTTTTGCCAGGGGTGGAGTGGATATCGCCCTCGGCAAGACGCTGGACGGAACGATCCTTTTTGTAGAGAGCGGGTTTCCAGATACGGATACCGAAGGGATGGGTCTCGTTGATAGCGTCCTGGCGCTCGCGGAGGGTGAAGGACTCGATAGAGGCAGTATCGGAAGAGTCGTCAAACTCGTCGTCGGCATCTGTGGTGTGGATTAGAGTGGAGCCGGAGTCGCCGGCGTCATCAACATCGTCCACGTCATCAGGAAGGTCGACGGGGTCTACGCCGATGTCGCGGTCGGGGGAGTCAGCATTAGCGGTGGCGGCGGCGGCGTGATGGTGATGGTGGTGGACGTGGATGAGATTTTCTGGAATGGGAGTAGATGTGGATCCCGCGGCAGGATCGTCGTTGAAGTTGACGTCCGCAAGGGCGGGACGGGAGTGGTCAGACCGGGGCGCGCGGGAGCGGCGGCGGGTGGATGCGGCGGAGGCGGCGGAGGCGGGGCGGTGGCGGGCGGAGGCGGAGAACTCTGTCTCGTCGTCGTGGACGGAGAAGGCGCGGCGAGAAGAGCCGTGAGGGTGGTCCATGGCGGGAGGAAGGGGAGGGGAGGGTGGTGGTGGTGGTGGTGGAGGAGGAGAGAAGGGAGGTGAAGAGTTAAGGGCGGTGGTGGAGTCCGATATCATTGTTTATGACGATATTGATCATGTCGCACGAGGCGTGCGGCGCAGGGCTAGGGCGGAGAGTACAGTGCTTATGTCAGAGAGGTGGTGAAGATTACATCATATGTTGTACAGTGCAGATAGATATATATACGTTATCGCCTGCTGGAAGAGGACGAGGAGCTGGAGGAGGGCGCTGCCGAGGGACCTGCCGAGGGACCTGCCGAGGGACCTGCCGAGGGATCTGTGGAGAGAGCAGCCTGTCGGGCCTCGAGCAGCTGGACGTGCTCTGCCAGCTTGCGGTTCTTTTCCTGGAGGTCCTCGAGGAACTCGATGACGTACTGCAAGACGGTGCTCTTGCTGAGGCCGCCGCCGCGGAGGGACGGGATGATGACGGCGAGCTCGTCAAAGCCCTGCTTGATGACGTCGCGACGCTTCTTTTCGGAGGAGATGTGGTTCTTGCGGCGCTGGGCCTCGGTGAGGAGCTCGCGGTCGCCCCGGCCGACGCTGGGTGAGCGGCGGGAGTACTGTGGATCGGCAAAGTCGGCGAGCTCGTGTGGGGTTGCGACGACGGCGGAGGATCGCTTGCGGGTGCGTCTGGAGTCTGTGGTGGTGGTGGTGGTGGAGGTGGTGGTGGTGGTGGAGGTGGTGGCGGAGGTGGTCGGGGTCGGTGTCGGGACCGGGGTCGAGATCGCAAACTCTTGCTTTGGTATGGGCGCGGCGAGGGCGCTGACGAGGCGGCCGGCGTCGTCCTGGCTCATCTGGCTCATCTGGCGCAGGATTTCCGACGCGGCCGCGAGGTTGTCGGAGGGGGCTGTGATGTGGGAGGTCGAGGGGCCGGCGGAGATGGAGCTGATGGCGCTGTCGAGGCCGTCGATGTCGCCGGCGTAGGCAGAGAAGTCGGCGAGCGCAGAGTCAAGCGGGGCCGCGATGAAGCCGCCGGAGGAGAAGCGCGGGTCGGAGCCAAAGGCCAGGCTCTGGCGGCGATAGGCCTCGCGGAGGAGCATTGCGCGGTGCTCGATGGAGAGCGCGGGGGCGGGGGCGGGGGCGGGGGCGGGGTCCGGCGGCGCTGCTGGCTGTGCGAGCTGCGCGAGCTGCGCCAGCCCCGCGAGCTCTGGAAGCTCCGCAGGCTCCGCAGGCTCCGGGGGCTCCGCAGCTGGAGCCAAGTCCGGCGGCCGCCATTCAGGCAGCACCGGATCAAACAGAAAGTGCGAGTCGTCCGCGACACGGTCGAGAAACGACGCAAACGCGGTCGACTCGAACGGGTCGAGCAGCGGCGACGCGGCCGTCGGCGGCGGCGGAGACGCGAGATCTAGCAGCGGCGGCGGTGGCGACTCGCCGGCGTCCGGCTGTGTCGAGTCGACACCCACAGGGACCCCCACAGGCATTGTCGGCGGCCGGCGGTGGAGTGTTGTGGTCGCGATCGCCTGGACGACGACGTCGCACACTCATCTTCGCGACGCGAATCGTTTTCACGTGAAACACAGCCACAGTGGCTGAGTGCACCGCCACATCCCACTACGCCTCGCATATTGTATACATCTGTATATATAATATCGCGGTCTACTACATATACATATATACGACCAAACTACCTACACTCCTCTCACCGCCGCCGCCGCCGCCCCGGTCCCGCGTGTCCGCCACCAGACTGCCCCGACGATCCCTCGGCTGTAGCCGTCGTAGTCGCCACCGCCACCGCCGCCGCCGCCTCCGCAAACGGCCGCACCTCCTTCTCTCGGTCAAACGACAGCACCCGCGAAAAGTAAAACGGCTTGTCGTGCTGCAGCGAAAACTCCTGTCTTTGTTAGCCCCGTGGCTCCCACACCCGCTCCAACACCCAACCCCGCTGCACTCACCAATCGCTCCTCCGTCGCCCGGTTGATGCTCCAGAACCCCACCCAGTTCAGCCGGTTGTGCCGGCCCCGCCCCGACGACCGGATCTCCAGCTCCTGCTGAAACGTGTACTTTGGCACCGGCGACTGCGACTGGATCCGCACCTGCCCGTCCACCGTCATCTCCCACGTGCCCCGGAACATGCCCCGCCGCATCAGGTGCCGGTAGAACTCCGGCACCACCTCCCCGGGCTCCTTCGTCGTCAGATACACAATGCACGTCCCGTCGTCGTAAAACCGCACTACCCATCGCTGCTGTTAGCTACTCCCTACTCCGCTACATCGCTCTTGAACACTCAATTGCCCACTCACAGTATCGGTAGTACGTCACAATGTGCATCGGCGTGCTCCACGACTCCGCCACTCCGTACCGGTGGTAGTTGCACGTGCTAATGTACACGCCGTTGTACATTATCCGCGGCCGCTCCAGAAACATCCTCCGCCAGTTGTCGTTCCACATGTGGATCGCCTCCTCCTCGTCCACCGCCTCGTTGTACACCATCCGCGGATACTCCTTCAGGCACAGCTCCCGCCACAGCCGCGTGTCGCTGTACGCCAAGTACGCAATCTTCCGGCACGCATACGTCGTCTTTGTGAACGTGTTCAGATCAATCAGCGCCATATGCCGCAAAATGCTCAGCAGCAGCTCGTTCGGCAGATTGACCAGCGGCGCCGGCTCGTTCTCGTCCTCCGCCTCCATCTCCAGCGCAGAGTAGTCCTCCATCACCATCTGCATCTTCTCCGTCGGCACGCTCGACGTCGTCTCCTTGCGCGACGGCGACGCCGCCCGTTTCGTAGACCCAACGGGGAAATACTTGTTCCTATACAGCCTGTCCACCGCGTCATCCGTCTGTCTGTAAGTAACTGTCCAATCTCTCGTTTCTTGCATGTACTCACTCGAAACGCCTGTCGGTAGTACTTTAGGGCATCCGACAGACTGCCAATCTTCTCCTTCTCCACCGCAAGCTCGTATAGCCGCAATGCCTTTTGCGCTCGCACAACCTCAGCAGGCATTCCCATCTTCTCCTCTGCTGGCCCGTCGTCCGCGGAATGGCTCTCTCCATCCGCAGTCTCCTCTTCCACGGGCGCATCGGCAAATCCGGGTGCATGATCCAGCGCGTCAACAATCGCTGCTGCGCTTCCGTCATTCACTCGTAGCCGTGACAGTGAGTCTGACAGTGGATCTGTCAGCTCGTCTGTCGAGACAGGCGCCTCCTCTTCCTCCGCCGCCAGCTCTTCGTCATGCTCTTCGGCCTCTTCGGCCTCTTCAGGCTCCTCTTCAGGCTCATCAAACTCCTCCTCTGGCTCTTCCTCTATTTCCTCTTCTAATTCCTCTTCTAATTCCTCTTCCACTTCCGCAGTCTCTTCCTTTTCTCTCTCAACCGGCTCCTCTCGAGTCACAGCAACCTCGCGCTCCTTCGCCGCTGCTCCGGCTGCCGCCACCGCCTGCGACGGAGCTTCACGTCGCGCTCCGCCACGCTGCCGCCGCGCCTCCACCTCCTTCTGCCACTCCGAGCGAAACCTCTCGAGCTCTGCTTGCGACGAGTCCATTGCCGCTGCTATATGTACACTGCGCGGCTGCTCTATCTCTTATCGCCGGACTTGATGTTCGTTCGCGTCCACGCGCGAAACAAAGAAAAAAAAAAAGAAAACAAACAAAAACCCAAGACAGAGCCCAAGTCTCTCACTCTCTAGTCCGCTTGTCTCCCGCTCCCGTGAGCCACAAACAGACTCAATTGCGCGCTGCCTGTAAACTCCGCGTCAAGCGATCTCGAACCCAGGTGGTGAGAATCAAGTCGCCATATACAGTAGTTATCGCCCACACCTTTATTTTGGATGCCGCCGCACCTCATCGCCGCCACCGTTCCCTCACTCCGCGTCAGCGCGTTCCGCAGGCGTCCACCGCTTACACTCAACACGGCCCGCCAGATATCCAGATCAGCCTTCACGCAGTTCGCCCCCCTCCCACTACTTATCTCCCTTTCCCCCTTTATCATCCACCTCCTTGTCGCAATGTCCGTTGCCATTGCCCGCGACAGCGGCATCAAGCCCGTACGTCTTCTAGCTTCGCCAACGCGCCAACACCAGCTAACATGCCACAGTACTACACCCAGAAGATCGAGGAGACTGAGCTCAAGATCAACGAAAAGACCCAGAACCTGCGGCGACTGGAAGCTCAGCGAAATGCCCTTAATGCGAAAGGTAATGATCTTATAAATCTCCATTAATGCACTCCTGCAGGATGCTGACTGTGCAGTACGCCTACTCAGAGAAGAGCTCCAGCTCCTCCAGGAGCCCGGATCATACGTCGGCGAAGTCGTCAAGGCCATGGGCAAGACAAAGGTCCTTGTCAAGGTCCATCCCGAAGGCAAGTACGTTGTTGATCTGTCGCCAGACATCGACATCAAGAAGATCACCCCCAGTCTACGCGTCTGCCTCCGGTCAGACTCATACCAGCTCCACCAGATCCTTCCAAACAAAGTCGACCCACTGGTCTCGCTCATGATGGTCGAGAAAGTTCCTGACAGTACATACGAAATGGTCGGTGGTCTGGATAAGCAGATCAAGGAAATCAAGGAAGTCATCGAGCTACCTGTCAAGCATCCAGAGCTCTTCGAGTCCCTCGGTATCGCACAGCCAAAGGGTGTCCTCCTCTACGGTCCTCCTGGTACCGGCAAGACTCTTCTTGCCCGTGCTGTCGCCCACCACACCGAGTGCAAGTTTATCCGTGTCAGTGGTTCCGAGCTCGTTCAAAAGTACATTGGCGAGGGCAGTCGGATGGTTCGCGAGCTCTTCATCATGGCCCGTGAGCACGCGCCAAGTATCATTTTCATGGACGAGATTGATTCCATCGGCTCCAGCCGTGTCGAGGGCAACAGCGGCGGCGACTCCGAGGTCCAGCGGACTATGCTGGAACTCCTTAACCAGCTCGATGGTTTTGAGTCGACCAAGAACATCAAGGTCATCATGGCTACAAACCGTCTCGACATTCTTGACCCCGCGCTCCTGCGTCCTGGCCGAATCGACCGCAAGATCGAGTTTCCGCCGCCAACGCTTGAGGCGCGTACTGACATTCTACGCATCCACTCGCGCTCGATGAACTTGACTCGCGGAATCAATCTCCGCAAGATCGCAGAGAAGATGAACGGTTGCTCCGGTGCAGAGGTTAAAGGTGTGTGCACAGAGGCTGGCATGTACGCGTTGCGTGAACGCCGTATCCACGTCACGCAGGAGGATTTCGAACTTGCGGTTGCTAAGGTTCTTTCGCGGAACGACGAAGGCCAGATTTCGCTGCGCAAGTTGTTCAAGTAGAGTGTTGTATCATGTAATAGCAGTAATCATTACGTTTCACATTATAACTAGTAACTATGTATTGATGTTTAAACTTCACGGCTGCAGACTCTTGAGAATACTCTCGATTAACGGGTTGTGTGGCACGCTCAGATGTTTCATTTCCTGTCGAATCTGTTCTTCATAATTTTTGATCACCTTGTTTGTGTAGTCAAAGCTTTTGGTCGTGTCGCGCATGTACTTGACTGCGTATTCTTTAAGTGAGACGTCTGTCGAATGTTGCTTGAGAATATCTGAGGTGTTAGCCAAGGACGTCAAGCAAAAACACTCATGACTCACTGAGAAGCTGCTCGTTACTGTTGTCGGCTCGGATACTGTGGATTATTGGGAATGAAAACTTTCCTTCCGTGAGATCTTCACAAAAGCCTTTGTTTGTCGTGTACTTCAACAGTCAGCATTCATGTATAACACAAAACTCCGGCTTTGCTTACCTCATTCGACTGCAAATTCATAAAGTCATCGCGAATTTGATAGAGAATACCAATGAGACTCGCAAGTGAGGAGAAGTCGCTGTAGCTGTTAGTCTCTGACGCTAGTCTGGCACAAAAGACATACACTGAGCACTTGGACTCGGCTTGCATGAGCTTGACAGCAAGTCGAAATAGACCACCGGTTTCTGCTTATTAGCAAGAGCCCCCCCAACTCCTGTATCAAGAGCAACATACTGTTTTCGACCATGGAGATGTACTCTTCTTCAGTAGGACACACCAGGGTCTCCCGCCAGTACAGATCGAGACCTTGGCCGCGATGCAAGCAAATCATTTCGTCTTTCTCAGATTAGCTTCAAATACACAGACTGTAATGTTAAACACACCTGTGTATATCTTGTAGATCTCGGGGTTGTTGAGCTGTGACAGTTCCTGGAGCGCAAGGAAGTAGACATAGTTTGACGAGTTGATGGTCTGCGCGATGCCAAAGATACTGTGCGCTACGGGCAGGCCGCGGCGAAGAATTGCACTGTCTTCCACATCATCCACACTTGCAGAAAGTCAGCAACTAAACCCGAAAAGATCGTGGGATCAGAAACGTACAGAAGAGAAGCAGTGTGGAGCATGCCTATGGCGCGGGTAATGACTTCGAGGGACTTCTTCGGTACATCGAGCCAAAGATTGAATGCGTCGACGCAGACGCGACGAACATCCTTGCCCGGATGAGACTCGAGATAAGTGTATGGCCCGAGTAGGATCTAGTCAAGGTCAATGAGGGCAAAGACGGATCGAGCGGGATCGAACGTACAGCCTCGGACTTTGGGTCCCAGGCCATGCTGGAGACGGGGCTGGCGGAGGACCCAGAGACGGAACCGGGAAAACGCGAGGAGCAGTCAGACGCGTTTGAGCTAGAAGACGACGACGCGTCGCATGGCAGGTACATCAATCGAGCAAAACAACAACAACGCGTGGTTGGGGAAAGGACACGACGCGCGAATCGGTTTTTGAATCGACTCCAATATTTTGAATGAAAATGCCCCGCAGCTACGACGTCATCGCCTCGTCCAAGTTGTAAAGTCGTACGACCGCGCGCTCTTCACCATGCCCTTCTATTTTTCCTATTTACAAATATCTACACAATCTAACCTGAGATAGAGAGTCATAAATAAACAAAAATAAAATAAATACTCGTTGTTAACTGCCAGAACTCCGCAGCTGCACTCGCGTGCCGGAAAAGCAACCCTAATTTACAACTCCGTCTATCGCTCCAGACAACTTGTACCTGATATCCTTGATACACGGTCTAGACAGGACTACATACACTCACCACACACTTCCTCGCTTTCTCTTCGATTGAATGAATGCGCCTGTGGTCTAAAATTGAGCTTACGCCCGTAGGCCGTCCGGTCTTGCAGCCAGGCGAGGTCGACATCCTGGTCCAGGATAACGTGGGAATATACGAAGGGCAGGTCTCCTTCTCATTCCCGCACACATGTGTGATCACGACTAACACTGTCTAGAAACGAAAAGGTGGATACCTGCCAGCTCGGCCGTGTTTATCTCACAACGCATCGCATCTGCTACGTTGACGACACCGCCCCGGCCGCACACTCTGTCGGCGTCGACCTTTCAAAAGTCGATCGCGTGCAGTACTCTCCCAGTCTCTTACGCTCCTCCGCTAAAATCGTACTGCATCTCAAATCACAACACTACGGCAATTCAGATGTGCACAATGTCCCGAATCAACTACCAATCACTTCCCGATCACACGGAGTCAATTTCATGACACAGCCCGCTCCTGCATTCCCACCTCCTTCTGTATCGGAACCGGAAACTTTCGAGTGGATCTGCCCGATCTGTTCCTACTCCAACACCTCGAAAGTCGCGTCCTCTGCAATCGCGCCCTGCTTGACTTGCGGCATCAAACCTCCTCTTGCACTCTACGAGGCCGCCAAAAATGCTGCCTTAGAGCAGTCGCGCCCTCAGACCCCTGTGCCAATCACAGAAATTCCCCCCAAAGCATCCGCTCTCCTTGGCGTCTCAGCTTCTGACGGATTTGCCTGTCCTCGCTGTACATTCATCAATCATCCATCACTCAATCAATGCGAAATCTGCGGCGCAACTCTGGTCTCAAATAACATCCCTGCTCCTTTAGCCGGCAGCGCCATGCGCGACGCCATTGGTGACCAGCAGTCTTTTGCAGCTCAGTATGCGATAGGAAGCGGCGACGACCTTATGATTGTAAAAGTATCTTTTCGTGGTGGAGGTGATAAACTCTTTTTGGAGAAACTCAAGGTTGTCATTCAAGAAGCTAAATGGCGACACAAAAAGAGTGCCAAATCCAGCAGTCATCACTCAAATGGATCGCATCATCACTCGCCACACTCCTCCGACTTAGCCAAGGCACATGCACCGGTGGAACATGCTCCCAAGCTTGGAATTCATGGTCTTGAACGGTTGCGTGCCAAGGAGCGGGAGAAAAACTTGGAACTTATGGACTCGTTGGGCGATTTGGAGTCTCTCATGACCAAGGCGAAAGAAATGGTCAAACTTGCTGAATCTTTTGCCCAGCGTCTTGCCACTGCACCTGGCGTGCCATACGAGGCACGCGCTGCGCTTGCTCAGTCGTCTCGGGCTCTTTCTCTGTCATCTCCGGTTGTCATGCGCGAAATGGCTGGTTCAAGCAACGAAACATTTTTTGCTGAACTCGCGCGCCAGCTTGCCGAATTTTTGGACGGAGGCGTCCTAAAGCAGGAAGGTGGAATTATCACTCTGTTTGATCTATTTGCACTTTACAACAGGGCACGAGGAATCTCTCTTGTCTCGCCCGGCGACTTTCACAACGCGTGCTTGCTCTTTGAGAAGTTGAAGCTGCCTTTTCGACTGCGCAAATTTCGAACTGGTGTTGTTGTCGTTCAAGGAACCCGCGATACAGATGAAATCGTTGGAAACAAGATTTTGGAATTTTTGCGCGAATTGTCTCGATCTCACCCGCAGAACATGGCCGGAATTATTGCCCAGGATCTCAATCAGCGGTTTGGATGGAGCATCATGGTTGCTGTCGAGGAGCTCGACGTGCTTGAGAAAGCTGGACTGGTTTGCCGAGACGACTCGATCGAGGGAAGCAGGTTCTACGAGAATATTTTTACGACATATGCATGGGATTGGAGAAAGGAGGTGTTTGGTGAACGTAGTTAGCATGGGGAAAGATGACTTGTAAACAATTAATGTATAGATCAACCATATAGACTCTTACGTTCCGATAAGTTCGTGCACAAATTGGGTCGTATCCTTTGCGCGCATCAAAGCTTCGCCAATCAAAAATCCTCGAACGCCCTCAGAGAGATACTGTTCCACGTCCTTGCGCGATGAGATTCCGCTGAGTGCGCACAGAATTACGCTAGATGGGACCATTGAGACCAACGAAGACGTGGTACCAAGATCAACATCAAACGAATGCAAGTTCCGGTTGTTGACGCCAATAACCTTAGATCCAATCTGCAGAGCACGGGTCATTTCCGGCGCAGAGTTCACTTCGACCAGCGGCTCCATACCCAGAGACTGAGCAAACTTGTACAGCCGAGAGAGCTCCTCATCATTCAGCATCTTCACAATCAAAAGAACGGTGTCGGCACCGTTCAGCCGAGCCTCCAGAATCTGATACTCGCAAAACACAAACTCCTTTCGCAGAATCGCCGGTCGGTTCGGTACGTGGTCCACTGCTAATCTAGCTTGCCGCATATCCTCAATACAGCCCTTAAACCAAGTTGGCTCAGTCAGCACTGACACCGCTGACGCTCCAGCCTCAGCATAAAGTCTAGCTTGAGACGCCGCATTTGCATATATGTCAATGTCGCCTTTGCTGGGGGACGCCCGCTTGATTTCAGCAAGCAAAGCAGTTTCCGACATTCGCAGCCGAGCCGCAAAGTCAATCTGCTTGGGCGCAATTCCAAGGTTGTAGCTGATTTCCAGGTTCTTCATTGTGTATGCAGGAATTTTCATGGTCTCAGCAATATCGAGTCGCCGCTGGGCGTAGATTTTCTCGAGTATAGTCGGGCCAGAACTGTCGCTCTTCTTCACTACCGCAGCAGACGCACCAGACTTTTTTCTCTCTGATAAATCTTCAGACCACGTTCCTCCCTTGCAATTTAAAAAGTTCCGAACCATAATGTCTCCGGCCTCCGTCAATATACTTTCCGGATGAAACTGCACTCCTTCAACTGTGTAGGTCTTGTGTCGCACGCCCATAATAATGCCACTCGCCGTCCGAGCTGTGATTTCCAAACAATCGGGAAGCGTATCGTAAGTGCCAGCAAGAGAATGATACCGAGTGACTGCGACCTGCTGAGGCACATTCTTGAATAGTCCTTTGCCGTCGTGCTCTATGGGCGAGGTTTTTCCATGCACAATTTCGCCAGCTGATGATACCGTTCCGCCAAAAACAGAAAAAATGCATTGTCTAACACTGTTAGATTCTTTTTTTTTTTTGAGCACTCGCAAGCCAGATACTTACTCGCCCATGCAAACACCGAAAACTGGAATTTTTCCTGCAAAGTACTCAATCGCAGGCATGGAGACGCCGGCGTCGGTGAGAGGATGGCCGGGTCCGGGGGAGATTACTAGCCGGCTGGGCTCCATTGCGATCAGTTCGTCTAAAGTGACAGCATCGTTTCGGTACACAACAACATCGGCTCCTGCCTTGCAAAGCAGCTGATATACGTTCCTGTCGTAAACTTGTAAGTATTCTTTCGCAAGAGTGTCATTTTCGTGATTGAATTACCAGGTGAATGAGTCATAGTTGTCAATCATGACCACCCTGCCGGATGCGTTCACCTCCGAGCCCACCATTGTATCGTATTATGGCGGCTTCTGCGGTGGACTGGAATGAAGAGAAGAGGAGGAAGTTGCGGTGGGTGCGAAGTAAGAAAGGACCCGGCGGAGATGGAGCGCTGCACTTATTTCATGGCCCAAATAAATTGTTCTGGAGGCTCCCGCTTTTTACGTGTGTGGAGCGGCTCACCGGTGCGACCTTGAATTGAGGCAGCGCCCAGCCAAAAAGCCCCAAAACCACCCACGGGTGTTCACGCAGGATCCATGCGAGCACTATAGTGGACAAGAGACCTCCTGCTGCTGCGCACTTTGGCACATGCTTCGATAAAGCCCTATCGAAGCCCTACCGAAGCCCTATCTACTTGTATTCATGGAGTCAGAGGGCAAGGCGTCTGGGAGGTTTGTACATAGCTCTCAAAATCTAAGCTACTACATACTGCTTGGGTTTACTACTTTCCGACGTGGGCGTAGTACATCCGCTAAGCATATACATTTTCATAATTGGTACACATTAGCAAAAACTACTCAACGGGTATATGGCCTCACGGCACCTACCGAAGCCCTATCTACTTGTATTCATGGAGTCAGAGGGCAAGGCGTCTGGGAGGTTTGTACATAGCTCTCAAAATCTAAGCTACTACATACTGCTTGGGTTTACTACTTTCCGACGTGGGCGTAGTACATCCGCTAAGCATATACATTTTCATAATTGGTACACATTAGCAAAAACTACTCAACGGGTATGCACAAAGCTCACGAATGGCCCATAATCTTGCGCGGCACATAAGGCTCCTCAAGATGAGCAATCTCCTCTGCAGTCAGTGTCTTACCGTTCACGCCTGCAACCTGATCAAGACGCTCGATGCTGTTGACACCGACAATGGGAGACGAGACTTTAGTGAGAATCCACGCCAAAGCAACGTCGCTCATGAGCCATCCTTTCTCGGTCGCAAGCTTCTCAACCCGCGAGATGATTTCCTGCGTCTCCGCATCAGCAGCTTGCTCGCCTCTTCCGTTCTGGCTTTGCTCTTTACGCAACGACGTCGCAGCCAAGGGGCGTGCAAGATAGCCACGAGCCAGTGGACTCCACGGAATAAGACCGACTCCGGTCTCGTTGCAGTAAGGAATCATTTCGCGTTCTTCCTCACGGTAAAGCAAGTTGTAATGGTCCTGCATTGAAATGAATTTGACCCAACCATTCTTCTCTGCAACGTTCTGCAGTTTTGCAAACTGGTAGGCCCACATAGACGATGCACCAATGTACCGGACTTTGCCCATTTTCACCAAGTCATTCAAAGCACCCATAACCTCCTCGGGATCACAGTTCTTGTCGTAGCGGTGAATCTGAAGAACGTCGATGTAATCCATCTCCAGACGCTTCAACGATCCCATGACCTGGTTGAAAATCGCCGCGCGGGAGAGACCATACTGGTTGACGTACTTTGGGTTCTGCTCGTCTTCAGCGCTGAGGAAGACGGGGCCGTTTGCCAAGAAAAAGCACTTCGTGAGAATGACCAATTCCTCACGAGGAATTTTGTACTCCTTGATGGTCGCGGCAATGATTCGCTCAGACTCGCCCCGCGAGTAAGCGTTGGCGGTGTCCCAGGTTGTGACACCAATATCATACGCATGCTTCAGAATTGGCATCGCCTTTTCCTTCTCGAGAATCCATCCGGCCCATTCCGTCGCTGGCAATTGTTAGTTTCGAGCAAAACATAACATGCTACTCACTTCCGAAGGACATGCAGCCCAAAATGGGAACGGAAACGCGAAGACCAGATGAGCCAAGCCTTGACGCAGCACACGTTAGCAACAGCCAGCAAAGAAGGAACGAAAGTTGATTGCGTACTTGCGGTACTGAACAGGCATTGTGATGTTTGGACCGTGTATCAATGAGTGGTCAATTAGTTCGAGCAGACACAGGCTGGATATGAAATATTTATATAATGGGCGGGATCGGGGAAGTCGACTCTGGAACTACCGATATCGAGGGCAGAGGACGGAGATACCGGGGACGGCGGGCAGCCCACTGCAGCACACATAAACGATCTGATTTTGAACTTTAACTCGACCCAGACAACGCCTTCCCGTTTTGCTTCCCCACATCTTTTTTCTTTTCTACTTCGAACTCAACAGTATCATTATTCACAATCATCAGTCAATATTTTTTGCTCAGAAACTGCATAAAGCTCACTTATAGGCGGGACTGTGATGATATACATGGGACCTTAGGACTCCGCATGCGCTTCGCATCTACTTAGCAAGCGCGTAGCGACTCATGTGTGATTCGGCTTTTCAGTCTGACTTTCAGAATCACTGTCTACAATGCCAGGCGGCTTTTTTTTTTTTTTTTACACAGAGAAGGTCCAGATGGCAAAGCTTTGCAATTGAGCACTTACCGAACAATGATGCATTGAAGTTTGTCAAATCCAGCACATAATCTCTAAAAGCAATAACATGATCTGATCAGTTTTCCCCGATCTTTCAGTTTATGTTGTTCTCAGCTTCAGCAAATGTATACTCCTGCTTCGTACGGTTTGAGAACAATGGTTGATCCAAGTATAACGCTCGACGAATCGTTCATGTCCCCGTAATTATTGATGATTTGCCTTGCATTCACATACTTCTCCGGAGTCTCCCACTTGATCTCATGCTGAGCAAAAGACAGAACGACAAGCCCACAGCTCGTATTTCCATCTTCCGAATACAGACGCTCGAACGCGAATATATCGTCATTGGCCTCGTCAACTAACGCAAATGATCCGTAAACGAACAGATCACGATACTCTTTTCGAAGAGCAAGGGATTTACACCAGTATCTGTACACGCTTTGCGGATCATTGCGTTGGTCCTGTGCGTTCCAATCCTTGTAATCGTCAATCACGTCCATCCACGGTGCAGCAGTGCTAAAACCAGCGTATTTATCAGCACTCCATTGTACTGGCGTGCGACTGTTGTCGCGAGCTTTCTTATGGACCTCTTTTTTAAAAGTTTGAAGAAGCTCGTCAGACGCCCCGGACTCTTTAAGCCTGTTTTCTTACTGTCAATAAAAATCTTGTAGCAAAAGAATTGTTACGTACTCTCTCAGAGAATTGATTGTCCAGATATCCTTAAAGCGAGACAAATCCCACGACTCTGGGATGTTGGCCATTCCGATTTCCTCTCCTTGATAAACAAAAACTGTACCAGATTGGAAGCTGAGAAACGTAGCCAGCATCTTAGCGCCAGCAGCACGAAATTGAGGAGCGTCAGAAGCAAATCGTGAGACAGACCTTCCTTGGTCATGATTCTCAAGGAAGAGAGCATTCCATCCATCATGGTCGTACATATAAGTTTCCCACTTGTTCACAATCCGTTTGAGTTCTGACAGATACCATTTCTGCGGAAAAAACCGTAGATCGTCGGCAGGTGCATCAAGATCCACAATTTCAAACTGGAAAATCATGTTGAGCTCAACTCTGTCTTGTGCAACAACTTTGATGACATCCTCGGGGTCTTTAAAGTTCCCCATTTCACCGACACTGAACGCATCATACTCTCGCAAGATCTGACCAATGCCATTCAGAAATTCGTGCAAACGAGGGCCATTGGCAAAATATTGAAAAGCTGGTTGGAAATTTCTGTCTTTGAACACAATAGCAGCATCACGGTACGACTGATCCTTGCTGATAAAGTCGATCGCATCAAGACGAAAGCCATCAACTCCACGATCCAGCCAAAATCGAACAATGTCATGAACTTCCTTCACAACCTTTGGGTTTTCCCAATTAAGATCCGGCTGCTCCACGGCAAACAAATGAAGATAATACTCGTCGCTTCTCTCGTCGTATTCCCAGACAGAGCCTCCAAAAAGCGACTGCCAGTTGGTCGGAGGGAGCCGTTTACCGTCTGGCCCAATGCGTCCTTTCTTCCAGACATAGTAGTCACGATACAGACTATCTTTTGATGCTAGAGCCGACTGAAACCACGGGTGCTGTGCTCTGCGTTAGCTCTAGTAGATTATGCGCCAATTCTTGAGCGTACCTTATCAGACGTGTGATTGACAACAAGATCCATAAGAAGCTTCATTCCGCGGTGATGAAGGTCCGCGATGAGCCGATCGACGTCTGCGAGAGTTCCGTACTTCTCATAGATGTCACGGTAATCAGAGATATCATATCCCATATCCACCTGGGGCGACTTGTAAATGGGCGAGAGCCAAACCACGTCCGTACCGAGCGCTTCAATGTGGTCCAGCTCAGAAATGATGCCCGGAATATCGCCAACTCCATCGCCATTAGAGTCCTTGAATGACGAGGGATAGATCTGATAGACATTGCTTTCCTTCCACCACTTGCGCACAATGGGTTTTGCCATCTTGATGAGCTGCGTGATAGAAATGGTTTCGTTTCTGATGCCACATTCACGTGGGGTGAAAAGACCAACAAAATATATAAGATCCTACGGCCCTCATTTTCCCGCGCTTTTGACTAATGTTGTGCACTGTTTGGTTGTAAAAGCGGCAGCCCTCATCGTGGCGGAAAAACTTCGGAAAAATATCGGGATTTTGTGAACACGCGCGCACGGAATGGTCGTTGCATGTCGGTGCGGCTCGCCGGTGCGGGGTCGAAGTTAAGGGTGCATCAGTTAGAGTTTATTTACACCGCTCCGATGCCCGCGCCGGAGTATCTTCGGGACTTCTCGTCCAAGCCGTTCGAACGTCGGTCTTGCTCTCCCATTTGTCCTCCGGATCGTGGGCTCCCATTGGCCTGGATATGTGATGTCGATACTGCGGCACATCGCGGTGTTTGAAACAAGAGCTTTTGCTGAAAAAGCATCACATGCTCTGCTGTGTTTTGCATCTTGCTCAAGTCCTGTAACTAGAGTTTTTAACTTTTCACATGATTTCTTTGCGATCGACGACTACGCACAGCTGAGAAACGGAGACAATGAGTTCACTTGAGTGAAGGCTTGTCAAAGCAGTGCTTCAATCGCACTCTGAAGCCGAGTTAGAGATGAAGCGTAGAAAGTTCTGCCGATCTCAGAACTGTGTTCGTTTGTTCTGGCGCTGAGACAAAACGTTTATATTGGCACCATTCTAATAACGCTCACTCATACGGCCTTTGATCCACCCCGGATAGCATATCGTCCGATCACGCTTTTACCCCGCAATGCACTCAGTTCCTTCATGGCTTCCCCGCACAAGATGCACTTTTGCCCAAAGTTGTGGACTTATATAATGTCAAGTATTTCCTGCCACAATCTTGTTTCTTTTGCTATTTCATCTTCTACGAGATAATCACCATGGCAACAAATACTGCAGCTTCAATGTGCGATTTTCCAGACGAGACCGACTATCCGTTCGACAGAGATGATCTTCTTCACGCCGAAGATGCAGTCAAGCGCGAGCAATCCTTGACTGTTCGAAAGGCGCTCTACATCTATCCGAAAGCAGTCATGTGGTCAGTTTTTATGTCCTCCGCTTTGATCATGGAAGGCTACGACATTGTTCTACTGAGCTCGCTGTACGCTATGCCCGCCTTTGCTAAAAAATTTGGCGAACAACTTGCAGATGGGTCATATGAAGTCCCTGCGCGCTGGCAAGCTGGTCTCTCGAATGGCGCTTTCGTTGGGGAAATATTGGGCCTCATGATTGCAGGCCACACGTCCGAAAAGTTTGGCTACAAAAAAACTATGCTCGGTGCACTTTTTGCTATATGCGGTCTCATTTTCATACAATTTTTCGCCCCTAATATTGAGGTCCTTCAGGCTGCATATATTCTTGTTGGCATTCCATGGGGAGTATTTCAGACTATGACAACTGCGTACGCATCTGAAGTATGTCCTATCGCTCTCCGAGGATACTTGACAACATACGTCAACTTGTGCTGGGTGATGGGTCAATTTATTGCCTCTGGAGTTTTGCGCGGCATGCTTACTCGCACAGATGAGTGGAGCTTCAAAATTCCTTATGCTATTCAGTGGTTTTGGCCTATTCCAATCTCTATTGCTGTTTTTCTCGCTCCCGAGTCGCCATGGTGGCTGGTACGTGCCGGCAAATACCAACAAGCCGTGCGTTCCATCCAGAGAATTACTCATGTCGATCGCTATGAAGGATTTCATATGGGCCAAGCTCTAGCGATGATGGTTCAGACAAATGAGATGGAAAAGCGCATAGCAGAGGGCACATCTTATCTGAGCTGCTTTAAAGGATTCGATCGTCGTCGCACAGAGATTTCTTGCGTTGTATGGATGATACAAAGTCTTTGTGGTGCTACACTCATGGGATATTCGACTTATTTTTACATTCAAGCTGGATTGGAGGAGTCTATGTCTTTCACCATGTCTCTGATTCAGTATGGAATCGGCGCTTTGGGAACCATACTTTCATGGGGATTAATGACCTTTTTTGGCCGCCGGACACTTTACCTATACGGACTTATTATTTTGTGCATTCTAATGTGTCTCATTGGATTTATCTCAATTCCTACGCAAAACACGGGACTCAGCTGGGCAGTTGGATCTCTGCTGATTATTTTCACTCTAGTTTACGATTGCTCCATTGGGCCAGTATGCTACTCGCTCGTCGCTGAGATTCCGTCCACACGTTTGCGATCGAAGACAATTGTTCTGGCGCGAAATGCTTATAACATTTGCGGTATCATCACTGGAATAGTCACGCCATATATGCTAAATCCGCAGTCATGGAACTGGAAGGGCAAATCTGGCTTTCTGTGGGGCGGCATCAATGTGGTTCTTGTTGTCTGGGTTTTTTTTCGTTTGCCAGAGCCGAAGGGTCGCTCCTACAATGAGCTCGACATTTTGTTTGACCGTCAAATCCCAGCTCGAAAGTTCTCTTCTACCTTTGTCGAAGGCTTCATTCCCGATGAAGTTACAATGGAATTGGATGTCAAGCCGACTGCTGTAGAGCATGTCGAACAATCAAAGTAATCAGTTTAATAAGAAATCTGGATACGTGAGAGTTTGAAATAAACTGTTTTTTGATGATAATGCAGTCTGTTCTCTTGCGAAAAAACTGCAGCTTTTTTTTTTTTTTTTGGTCATGTTGTCCATTAATAGCCTGTTCCGCTTCCTTCGGTATATTACAGTGTATCTAAGCTAGTTTGGCCGCTGAAAATCAAGGCTGTGTTTCTGATTTATATTTTGCAGTAGTAGGCCCCGATAATGTACAATGGACTGTTATCTCTTCGCGTTTGTAAATCAAAGTATATAAAGACGCGGTAACATATATAGAGTATACATGCGCTACGCACAGTAGCACTCCACACATATGCACAAGCCACCTGGAGGTTTAGGGCTGCTGGGCTCGATCGAGGCGCAGCTTCATTTCTGCGATTCAAAACTGCACAACAAGTCGTTTCCCCGCATTTTGTCGTATTGTCCAAAAGCGGAAACAGTGGTTTTCCACAAACGTTTGTTCAAGTCCTACAGTACCACCGCTTTGACACCATTGCAATTATTTACTGCATCAGTGGGAATAGGAGTTGCAAGTATCAAGGTTATGTCGGAGACGCCGAGCTTTCACGTTTCTCCTGACTTGGCTGATAATCGCTCAGTGAGTGGTGAACCGCAAATGGCCATAGCCTCGGCGACTGCAAAATCACCACAGTCGCCGAAATACTATGGCCGCGCTTGCGATCAATGCGCTTTTAGGAAGGTGAAGGTACTTTTAGTTTGATTTTCATATAAAACCTGCGTAAAGGCTGCAATATTGACGATTATACAGTGCAATCGAATGCTGCCGTGTGCACGCTGTGAAAACTTGGGACTGAAATGCATGTACGCAAAACAGCACAAAAAAAGAGGTCCGCAAGGAAAGTATGCTACACATGGTTCTTGGTTTTCACAAATTTCTGATCCAATTTTTAAAGACGAATAAAGCAGCTTCTTGAGTCTATCAGCACTACATTAGAGACCGCCAAGGAGCCGTCAGAGTTATGGAATTCTGCGTTGGCCCCGTCTCAGTTGCCCAATCCAGATACGTCAACTATTGCCGGAAATGAAGCGTACTGTGCAGCAGCAACTGCTATCCAGTACATTGAACAGCCAAGACAAGAAAATTGCTGCAACGAAGTGCACGATGGATTCAGCCCCGGCTTAATTGACCTTCTCCTACCGAATGCGCTGAATACTACTCCCTTGTACGAAGCGCCAAAGATGACTCAGAACAGCTTTGATTTTTCAGCTTCAGGTGCTATGGATTGTCCAGATGTTTATAACACGACACTGTTGACGTCAGATGAGCAAGAACAAAAGGAAGTATCTTGTTCGGTTCTTGCCCTCATTCCCATGAACCAGTTCGGCTCAGCATTAAGAATTGACACAGATATTGCCGATGTACTGGTTAACATGTACGCTGACCGTATGGGAACATATCATCCACTAGTGGACGTGCATTCACTGCTTGCACGGCTGCACGCACGTGAAGCTGATTTCAATCCACAATTTTCGGCACTGGTGTTGATGATGTGCGCGTATGCGCTCATTCATCCTCATATGCGATCAAATCTCCTCTTTGGACTTGATAACCGAAAGCAGCGCGTTCAAGCAGTTGAGTGGCTTGTCGCTGAAGCGATTGCAAAGCGACAGCAAGATCCCCGATATATTGAAAGTCCTACCCTTGATGGAGCATTGACGTCGTTTTTTGCATTTATCTGTATGATACATGCCGGGTCAATACGCACAGCACTGTTTCGATTGAGAGAGGCTGTCGCACTTGCGGCAATTTTGGACACGGATATGCAGCAGAACTCGAAAGTGACAAAACGGCAGCGGATAGCCTTTGACAATTTTGTACGAATTTTAGTGGTGACAGACCAGTAAGTAAACAGGAAATGCGCTTCAAAAGTGCTGACAAGCAACAGGGGTATTTCTTTACAGAATCGGCATTCGCTTTTAGGAAAACGTGTGAGCAGAGTCTTGAAGCTTGAGGAGTTTCCTTCAAATTACGAAATAATCACGCGCCGGATTGAAGATCCTGCGAGGGTCGGCGATATTGAGGCCAACCGCTCAGATGAAAGCCTGAACTCCACGATCGGACAGCAGAGTCAAGCCGAGCAGCGACGGACAGACATACATGAAGAAAATTCTGACTACAATGAGCGAGAATATCAGCGGAGAATGAGTCTACACAGATTGTGCGAGCTCTATGCAATTGTCGACGAAGATTGTATTGACTGTTTGAACTGCACTTGCAACATTAGTAGAGGCGATACATGCGTTGCCTTCTCAGTACAACGAGCTCTTGAAATGCACAGGTTTATCAATCGAGCTTTTGATGGGAATCCGGGCAGCACGGGAGGGTCAATCTTCGGGACTGGAAACTGCCCTGATTCGATGACCTCAGTCAACCCTCAAATACTGGATATTCTGCATTCACAGCAATGGCTGCACAGCAGGATATGGTTCGCATGCTATGGCCACAACTTGACTGTTCACTTGAAAGATTTCAACAATCAATACGAGCTGTCATTGAGCTATCCTATCGACATTGCACGGAGAGCCATTGATATTTGCCGACAAGCCCCAATCGAGCATGTTGAAATGCATGGAATTGGGTTTGTTGAGAAGCTATTTGACATTGCGTCGACGATGATTACGGTGTTCCGAAAACATTCTTGGGTGGAACAGTGGAGACGTGAGACATGCGACTTACAAGTGTCTGACCGTGAGGTATTGAATCAGTATGTTGCGCTGTTTGCAACCGTTGGCGGTGGTGATCATAAGTACCTTGTGCCGCTGATGAAGGCGATCACGGAAATATCGCCAGATGCTGTGGCAGCATCTATTGATGAATCTCTCATGCCAGATTTTGTATAACCTCTTTGCGACTACATACAAACAACTATTAAATACAGCGCGGGCAACTGTATTCCAGGGGCGTCTTCCTAATGCTTAGGAATTCCCGAACGCGTCATCAAGCATCGGCGCGCGTTCGGCCAACACTACTTCCGGCCCTGCTGCTTATCTAACCCTCGCTGACGAGCCGGTCTGCGAGCGCCGACGGCGGGTGTAGTGTCTCCGGGCTGAACCGCCCGGTAGTTCGTAACACATGTCAACTGATAGATTTAGCCCAGAATCCATCGGTGTGTCGTATGGATGTGCATCTGTCATGTTGTACTTAGCTAGCATATCATCAATATATTTCGTTTGAGATAGCGTAATGCGCCCTCTTGTCTGGTCGACTTTAGTTCCTAGATAACAATTTAGCGGTCCCATGTCAAACATTTCAGATTTTAATTTCAGCATGTTCTGTGTATTCTGTAAACTTGTCTGTCTGTCAGCAGCAATCATGATGTCGTCAACATAGACAACAAGAAACATTCTGTCTTTTGGAGTCGTTTAGTTCACGAATATGCATGCATCGTTGATGAGATTAGTGAATCCTTCTTGATTTAGGACATTTGACAGTTCAATATTCCAGCAACGAAGTGCTTGTTTCAATCCATAAAGACTTTTCTTTAATTTGTAGACCTTCTTGGGATCTTTGACGTAACCAGGAGGTTGACTCATAAAGATATCTTCCTCAAGTTCGCCCTGAAGAAAGGCTGTTTTGAGATTTATTTGACGGACAGTGAAATAGTCTTGTGCTGCGATGGATAATATGAGCCTGATGCTTGAGGCTTTAGCAACTGGAATGTAAGTTCCATAATCAGTGCCAGGTCTTTGCGTAAAACTTTTAGCAACCAGTCTTGCCTTATATTCATCAAGGGAACCATTAGATCTAAATTTTCGTTTAGATTCCCAGCGACAATCAACAGGTGTTTGGCCAGGAGGTAAGTCGACTATTTCCCATGTATTGTGCTTCATAAGAGATTGATATTCATCATCTGCTATTCGCTTCCATTGTAGACAGTCTGGATGATCAAACGCTTCTTTGGTGCGTGGTTCGTGTGTTAGGAGCGTTTCAGCAATGTGTACACTTTCAGTAAAGCGAACGGGATCATGTCCAATAATAGATATCAATTTGGACTTGTCAACATTATGTTGAGAAGCTTTGACTTTGATTGATGACAGCGACTTTCGTTTAGCTGACTTTCTGGACTGTTTTTTTTTTTTGCTCCTTGATCTGATATAGTTTTAGATTTTGTAGTTTCTCGACTTTCGTGATCTTCTTTTACTTGTTCTGGTGACTTATTTGTTGTTTGATCGATTCCTCGGTATCCATAGGCTCTGGAGTATAAGTGATTTCGTCAAGTGTTTGTAACGTATAACCATTGTCAGTAATTTTATGTCGATTCTTGTAGAATTGAGTCTTCTCAAAAGTAACATGTCTGGACTTCATAATTCATTGTCGTTCTGGTCCGCCAATTATAAAGCTTGTAAGCTTGCTGATCAATGCCATAGCCAATAAACAGAAGTTCTTCAGCTCTTGACCGTAATTTCTTGCGATCAGTATCTTCAATTAAAGCGTATGCGACGCATCCAAGGGTCGTAAGTGACTGACAATCGGTTCTGGTTTGTACCAAACCACATACTGAGTAGCGTACTGCAATACATCGCTTTATTCATCAAAAGATTAACGGCAGCATCTGCTGTACGGAATTTTCAGTTTTTTGGGAGTGAGCGGCAAAACAGGAGGACGTGCGGATCAGTAGGAAGATCAAAAGCAGCGCTCGCTCATTCGTAAAAATAATTATATGATTCTTCTCTACTTCTATTGGCAGAGTTTCTTGGAGAGCTATAAAAGCTGCAGCCTGTAAGGCACTAGGAGCCTGGCGAATGAAGGGCGAATGATCTAGTTCAATGTAGCAGCAAATCAGCAACTTCGGCCCGTCCACGGGTTGTCTGGCTAATTTTGTCAAGAAGGATAAGAATAAAATAATACCTGAGACAGAACATTATTCTGTTGCTAAACGGTACCAAATTAGACTCAACTGAGCTCATCCACATAAATCATATCATTATGCATTGGGGGTTGAAATTGGCTTTCCTAGATTCTTCTTTATACAAAAACAACCTGTGATATCCACTTGATACAGATTATTTCAACACTACTCTGCTTAGTTGACGTTATGAATCTAAGATGACACCTCTGGGACCTGCCATTCTTTGTCCTCACCTTGTCCCTCTAGCCAAGGCAGAGAAGCCTCATATAGAGCTCTAAATTCGCCATTACCCAAACCAAGAAACTTCTCATGAAGCTCCTTATCAAAGCGCTGAATAAATGCCAATGAGGCAGCCAGCACTAAATCCGCGTACCCGGCCCGTTCTCCTTCAAAGAAAGGACCATTCTTTCCTTCCTTACCCCTCAGCATCTTAATCAGCGTTGCAGTCTCCATCTCAACTAGTTCCCACTTGCTATCGATAGTCTCTTGGTCTGTCGGCCGCACCTGTGACAGCGGTTTCCCCAGTGCAACAGCTCGTGTCTCATGGAAGTACTGTGAGCCTCGCGGATCCAAATGGTCTGGTACACGGGGGACCACAAAGGGGCGGAACCCAGGCTCTAGGAGGGTCAGGAATTTGCTGACGGCTACATATATTGCGTAGCTAGCGTCGCCAGATGGGAACAGAGGTGGTGATGGGAATACCTTGTCCAGGTGGAGTGCAATAACCTGCGAGTCCATAGTGACTCCACTCGAGTGAGAAATCACGGAACTGTGCTTGATTGCTGGTAGTGTGTATGGTCTGCCTTGTTCATTCGGTGGAACGCCGAAGCTCGAAATAAGATCCTTAATGTCTGGATAAGAGTGCCAGCTCTGAGTATAATGAATACCCTTGAAGTTCAGCACGGCCCGTGTTTTTAAAGTGTTTGGCGACCATGATTTGGAGGGGCCTTGAGTATACATAATAAATTAGTCTCATATACGCTTTCGCTATACGGTTTCGAGTGGAAAAGTATAAGTCACGCACCCAGCTGATCTGAGTAGAGATCGAAGAAATGAACCGGGGCAGCATTGGCCATTTTCGCCTTGAAAGTCCTGTTAAAGGAAGAGGGGTGAGCTTGGCGGTTTTGTCTATGACTGCTAATGGGTGATAATATTGAGATCAGGTTACTCTGAAGCTAACAACTCATAAGCACAAGACCATGATGTAGTATTGGGAGTTAATATTCCACACATCATTCATTCGAGAATATGTCAATGTAATTGAGCATTTAATAACGAGTGATTCTATATTACAATATTAGTATTGTAAGAAAGATAAACAAGAGAAGATTACATTGATATAAACGAAAACTAATTGGAGTGCGATTTTAGTATCGTATGCTGATTTTGAATTACATAGCTCATCGCTCAAACTTAAAATTGTCAATCGATTTTGTGCTTATACTGATAACTCCCAACAACACTGCACATCACTAATTTGACAAATACCATGTTAAAGGTATCATTTGAAAGAGCAGAAGAATCTGAATTTGATGAACTAATTGTCAACAGGTCAGGGGAGCGATATGGGCTATGAATACTCTGGCAAGAACGAATACAAGATAACTACGGATTGACAATAACCAACTCCAGAGTATGAGGCTGGTTTGAGGTCAGAAGTATGATCGTTAAGAAATTGGGCGATCAGTCGGCTAAGTTCTATTCGTGACAAAAACAAGTTAATATGCTAATCCATGAGATGAGTTTAGTAGACTTGATGCAATGATATTTGTCGAGATTTACACTAGAGAGAAAGAGGCAGTAATCGTCGGAATCAATCAAGATTTGTACTAGCGTCCGACCGAACACGAAGCTAGTGAGCAGAAAAGATTATGGTCCGGACCGACTAGTGCACGATCGTTTAAGTAGCGTTTGTCTCATGACGCAATGAATACGAGCCGTGCTTAAGAATCTAGGACGAATTGGAACTAGCGTGATCGAGTATCAGTTTTTGTTAGAGAATTACTTGAGAAAAGAAATTTTATTGTCTAGTTAAGTACGGATAAGTTCAGGACTACAAGATCCTGAAATGGCTAAGTGCGGTCTTGAATGACCAAGCGTCTGTGACGTGATAAGTTCCGTTAAGTGACCTGTAGGTCAGCAGAAAAAGTTTTTAAGAACATCTGATTTCTCACGATGTAGAATTTGAAGAAACATCTTGAACAGCAAGCACATGCACAGCCAGGAGTTTTGCAGTATCAGTCGCCTTCGCGATCTTTCAAGTCAGCATTCAAGTAAGTCTTGAATAACGTGAGTTTCTTCAAACCTTCATATATCTGAATAAATACTCATAACCATAATTTTAGTAGGTTATGAGCCCTGTGAGCGCTCTCGAAAACATTTCGACAAATACCGACAACTCCCTCACCAAGAGTGAGAAACTTACTTTTGAGATCAAGTTTGATGGAACCAATTATTTGAAATGGAATCAGAACGTCACCTGGACGTTAGAAGAAAGGTCCTGGGAGCAATTCATATCCGCACCGATCAGTACGATTCTAGAGGAACCGTCTCCAGACAAGGCTACTGAACTGGCCAACGCCGAAAAGAAAATGCGCAACGCACTCTTCCGCTCGATTTCCGACGATTTCACGACGAATTGTTGGACGTTTCAACTGCGCTCGAAATATATGGTGCAGTCACAAAGCGCTATGAGCTGACCAAAAGCGCGCAAAGTCATAAGACAATTGTGTCTTTCTTTGGAAAGAAGATGGAACGAGGAACTGATCCCCAACTTTTCATCAGCGCGCTTCAGCGCGACGCGCTACTTCTCGCGGACCTTCAGATGCCTGTACACGAACAGGTAAAGATCTCGATGCTCATCAATGGTCTTTCAGAGGAATACGCCGGCTTGGTTAAGGCTTTGACAACCAAAACTGAAGGCAAGGATTGGCAGTACGCTACTGCTGTTGTGGT
This sequence comes from Myxozyma udenii, assembly GCA_030705025.1. Classification (NCBI taxonomy): domain Eukaryota; kingdom Fungi; phylum Ascomycota; class Lipomycetes; order Lipomycetales; family Lipomycetaceae; genus Myxozyma; species Myxozyma udenii. Next base: position 29,343 of record JANIWG010000148.1, read on the forward strand.
ACATTACTACAACGAACAAGTCAAAGATAAGACGGCCACTACCGCCCTGGCGCAACGAGGGACCGCGAATTAGTCAAGTGCTCAATTTGTCAGAAGATGGGTCACTCAGCTGAAAAAGTGCTGGTACAATCCAGTGAACAAAACGCAACATGAAGAAAGTTGCAAGACGGATCTCAAAGAATCCCACTAAGGACGCCGTGAACCATATGGGCTTCGATAGGGCTTCGATAGGGCTTATTGGATCAAGATGGAGACTAACAGCGTCGGAGTATTTGGAATCCACAACTACTATCAGCCTGCAATGGTACCGGAGGAATTTGAGTCTGTGCAGACATTTCACCACAGAGCATGTGAATGATGCATGTATTTATATTTATTATTTTATTATAAAACCTACGCTCATTCTATCTAAACGCTCACCACTCATAAAATTGCTTTATACGAAAAGATGCGAATTTAATATATTTATTAAATACGCAAGATGCAAGCGACTGCGCTCACACAGCCAAGGTGTGTGGTGCGCAGAATTAATTTGCACAACTCAGAGTTGATGCAGAATGAGATCATATAATCAGCCTTCCGGTCCGCCCTCCGAGGCGTTGCCTATTTTGTGTAAGTTCAGATTGTTCCAAGGACATTTATCGCGAGCCATCAAACCCAGGCAGAACGCTATTCCGTTGCCGAGTGAGAATAGTAGCTCTGATAGGACGATCCACTCTCCAGTCTCCACTTTGACGAATGAGCCATCGGCGCT
>JANIWG010000014.1:0-141736 GCA_030705025.1 Myxozyma udenii
TTGCATACAAATTTGTATGGTGGTAGTGCGGCTGGTTGGAGAGTCACACATAATCTATGGGATTTTCTGGGAGTTTTGGGGGATTTTTTTCGCTATTGTAATGTAGAGATAGGATTACAAAAAATAAAAAGAAAAAGCCTTGATCGGTGATCACTTTGTCAGGCGCACCACAGAAGGCGAAACGCAGTTTAGCATTCGGAGCGTCTCGGTCGCCGTTTTGTCCGAAATCGGTAAGACAAAAGAACTCAGTCCGAAGCGTGGTATCTCTGATCCCGCGACCCTTAACAAACCCCGTTTGAACCCCGTTTGGTCCGGGTGGATCTTGAGACGACAAACCTTGTTCGGTTCTTGGACATAACCCGGAGGTTGAGTCATGTACAGTTCTTCTTCGACCGTACCATTCAGGACAGAGGTTTCAACGAGCTGCCATAGCGATGAGAGTGCGAATGCTGGAGGCGTGAGCACTGGGGAGTAGGTGTCGTCATAATCAACTCCAGGTCGCTGTTTGAAACCTTTCGCAACAAGTCTAGCCTTGTCAACGACAAGTCCAGGTGTTATGTTGGAGTAGAGAGTCGTACTCCGCATCGGCTGCTTCTCTCCACTGTTAATGATCAGGCCGGCGCATGGGTGGTTGGTTCTCTGGATGGGTCAGTCGTGAGAGACAGAGATCATCACAGACGACACAAAGGTTCTGGAGGCGAAATTCAAACAGTGGCCGTATTTCTGTAGAAACGGCATACCAAGGATAAACTGGGCACTCACAGGGAGAGCATAAGCGTGGACATCCGCGAACCAACTGCCATCACATAAACGAAGGTCGACGATTTGCTGGGTCGTGACAGCGGGCATTGCTGGGTGAAACGCGGAAACTTGACGAGGGGTAACGGAGACGACAAAGACTTCGATAGGAAAACATAGAACAGAAAAATAGGAAAACATAGAACGCATAACAAAAGAAGCAACCCACGCCTTCCTCCAAACGTTTTTTGATCTTTAAGTCCTGTATTTTTATACAGGGATTTGAACTCACCTATATGGTCAGCTCAGGAAAACATAAAAGCACAGAGGAAACAAAAAAAAACAAGAGAACAAGCAGCCGACTAGCAACGGGATCTATGTACAGCATAACGAACAGATAGCCCCTTTGACATCACCGCTGGTCAGAGACGCCCCGGCTCACCCCGCCGGCCACCCCCAACAACCATTAAACATAGAACAAGGCGGCCACATATGCTGAAAAAACGGTATATCACGCTCTTCTGTTGTTAAGCTCCCAGCTGCGACCATACCTAGGAGAAAGCACAGTGTCCCGTCTGCTCCGCTCTCGTTAACCTCCTATGGGCTTATTTAGTACCGTGGTAGGAGACTACACGGGAATCATAAGTGTTGCAGTTAAACTTCATTTTTTGCTCCACCGGTAGGCATTTGTTCGGTTAGCGGAATGGTGACGCGAAAAGCGGTCAGGCGCGGTGTTGTGAAATGGTGGGATACGAAAATACGTCGCTGACACGTCGGTACGCGCTGGGTCTTCCGAAAGAAACAAAACAACGCGCCGGCAATACAAAATTGGCGAGAAATCCGGAATTCCATTCGGAAACGAAGCACATCGATATCTCATATCACTACACGAGAGAAGTTTTAATGCATTACTACCTGGAGCTCCTCCACGCGCGCTCACTCTACTGTCTTAACCCTCGGAGGCAGGCCCATTTCCTGATCCGCTCGTAGCCAGACACGCTATAATATGAAGGGTTCGCCCCTTCGGTATATGGCGTTAAAATTGAAGCAAGCAAACAAACAAACTATTACCGTCACGGAATTGCAAATGTGACTATATGCCAGTTAATTTCGATTTAAGAACTTTTTCAAACAAAAATCCGACCTCGCAGATAGACAGCAGAAACGTCCGATAACATTAATCACGCTGGCGCACTGGCTCCGTGGGCCGAATTGTTCGTCGGTACCGGTCATACAACCTGGGACCTTCGCTGCGTCGCCTTTCTGTTATCAGGGAGACGCCACTTACCGGTGGCAATTGTGCAAAGTCGCCGCTGATAATGACGTTTCTGCCGCCAAAGGGAACATTTCTGTTCGACCGAAACGCTTTGGAAAAAACCGTGCTAATCATGAGAAGCTGTGTTTGCGTTATCATAGACTTCTCGTGTTGGAATACAGTCAAAGCCGTGGGCAAGTATTAGAGATGTCCCGACAAGGTGGACTTAGAGTAACAACTATTGTATCAATGACTAACTATGCTATAACTATACATCTGACACGGACAACAGGTTTTGATTTCCCAGCTACTCGAGCCATGTCGTTCAGTTGCCAGCTGGTTGCAAGGGAAATGAACGTCTTGCCGGCACTTGCGACTCCGTCAACACTTAGAAGAAGCTGCGGCGGACGTTCGCCACGGAGAGTTCGACCATAATGCTCGACAACTGTATCGTAAAGCAGCCGCTGCTGCTCGTTCATCTAGGTGCGCTCAACGCGTCTGATCCGTGGATCTTCAGCGCGAGGTTCAGCCGCCCATGTCTCGACAGTGTCACTTGGTATCGGATTGTGCGAGGGCAGTGACTCCCAGTCAAACTCCGTGTCTATCGCACGCACCAGCTGCACCTCGTTAGGATTTCAATCCGTCTCCAACTCGTCCTCTGGATCAACTGACACAAGTTCCGGAGACGACCCAAACTCTCCACCACTATCTGTAATGAATAGTACTTGTGTAGAGGTTACGGTCCATGCCATGACGGAGGTGAGAGATCTTCACGGTGTTGGGCCATCCGTTGCCCTCAGCCTCGTAGATTGATATAGCGTAACCCTATATACTCCGGTCCAACCCGTCACACTATCACTGTCAGAATCATCCTCGCTCTCATTGTCGTAAAACACCTCTTTTAGTTCGCCATCTTGTTGAGGCTGTGGTGCGCAACACAGTTTTCGAAAGCATCGCGGAAGGTAGAAAATCGGCGGCCCCTTTTGTTGCGACTGTCATCGTACAGCATATCGTCCTCATTCACATGGACGTGCGCAATCATCAGCTGCACTCGACAGTGAGTGAGTTATGAGAGATAAGTCTCTAGGCAATGTGCGGAAGTACAAGTAGGTAAGATATATTTAGCAGTACTACTGGTTAAAAGTAACAAAGTAGCGGTATCCTTCATAGCTTTGGGTGTTGAAAGGACCGCATACATCGGAGTGCACAAGGCCGAGAGCTTGATCGGCGCGCTCTGTACGACGGTGAAATGGAAGATGATGAGACTTATAGCGAGCACATCGTCAACTCAACAAGTGAGTTTTTATTAGCGCGAATGCGGCGAGCGAGTTCGTCATTTGGCGTGGAGTTTCCTCAACACCACAGTCAGATCTGATGCTGCAGGCCAGAAATACAACATGATCTATATAAACATGTAAATGGCAGCCAATGCCGCCCAGCCCTTCCGTTATCGCTGTCTCATCCTGAGTTCCTTGCCCTGCGTGAGGCAGTAGACCTGGCTGTCAAACCCGTCTCCGCTCAAGAGCGCACTCGACAATGCTGCTCGTACTCGTCTGCGTTTTATGCGGCGTGGTGCACGCGACGAGCAATTCCCGCGCGCGTGCGATAGTCACATATTAACGCGTTCCCGGCAACGCGTCGCATATTCGCTTCTTACTCTCATCTTCTCCACAAGCAACGATGAGTCCTAACGATACCACTGAAATGATTACTGTCGAAGTCGGCGACATGGCGATTGCGCCGACTAAAGGAGTGCCGTCTGCGGGTCCCGAAACCGCCGCGAAGATTCCTGATTTGTCGCACCATCTCTCGATCGAGACGCGGCTGCGACAGCAGAGTCGGCTCAAGCTCTCGACCCGAAAAGCGGCAGCAGATACGTCGATTTTGTCACTTGCAGCCGGACTTCCGTCGTCGACTATTTTTCCAATTGAGGGAATTGCTGCGACGGTAGTCGTGCCGAAGACCGAAGAGCTGCGTAAGCAGGCAGGCGGCGTTTGGAATTACGATGGACTGCAGAAGGACGTGGAAGTCACGATTGGGAAGACGAAATACAGCAAAGCTCGTGGCGAGTCAGAATATGATCTCGTAAGAGCACTTCAGTATGAGCTTGGATCTGGCGCGGCGGAGTTGGTTCGCTTTTTCAAGGAGCATACCCGGATCGTGCACAACCCAAAGTACGATGATTGGGGATGTACGCTTAGTGGTGGTAACACCAATGCGATGGAGACGATTTTTCGAATGCTGATTAACCCGGGTGATTACATTCTCATGGAGGAGGTTGCGTTTCCAGAAACAGTTGATAACCTCCGCCCTCTACGGACTCGTCGGATTGGAATCGAGGTGGACGAACAGGGTATGCGTGCGGATGCGCTCGAGGAAGTGTTGAAGAATTGGGATGAGACGAAGCGGGAAGGAAAGAAACCACATGTTTTGTATACTGTTCCAACAGGACAAAACCCAACAGGTGCAACAATGGGCGTTGAACGGCGCCAACAGATCTATGATATTGCGGTGAAGTACGATTTGGTCATCATTGAAGATGATCCATACTATTTCCTGCAAATGCCCGAGTACATTCCCTCGCCATCAGAACCGTCGCTACCACCGAATGTTCCTGTGTCGACCTCCAACGAAGAGTTCCTTGGCTCACTCAAGCCGTCGCTTCTCAGTTTCGACACGGAAGGTCGGGTTCTTCGCCTCGATTCACTTTCAAAGATTATCGCGCCGGGTATTCGGCTTGGATGGGTTACTACACGGAGCCTATTTCTTGAACGCATTCTCCGCCATAACGAAGTTGCCGTGCAAGCACCATCGGGTGCCACGATGGCAGTTTTGCATTCCATCTTTGTTGACACATGGGGTCAAGATGGATATCTCAACTGGCTCGTCAATCTACGCGCAGAATATACAGCTCGTCGGAAAGCGCTTCTCGACGCAATGGAGACGTATGTTCCGAAATCAATCGCGAGTTGGGTTCCGCCTTCCGCCGGTATGTTTGTATGGATAGACTTGTCATACGACAAACACCCACTCAGCGCAACCAAGACGATGGAGGAAGTAGAACAGCGTATTTTCGACGCAGGCGTAGAAAACAAGGTTCTCGTGTTGCCGGGTAGATGGTTTCGAAGCGATGATGAATCTGAACCTGGTAAGATTTCGTTCCGCGCTACATTTGCACAGTTGTCACCTGAAGACCTCGCTGAGGCTGCTAAGAGATTCGGTGACATGCTGTGTAAGGAGTATGTCGTTGAGGCATGAGATTTTTCGGCATTACATTTGTGCGTCTATTCATACATGATATTTCGGCTTTAGAAATGCTATAAACTATAGAATATGTATTATATTTACACGTAGATTGCAGACTGCTTAAGTGTATGAAAACCTTCCGCTAATCGCACTACCTCCAGCATCCATCCGCGAATTCACGTTTCTTCGGGTGTACCACCCAACAAGATCCATCGTTTGTCTCCGCAACCGCGTTGTGTCGTCCGCTTGCAATGTGTCTCGAACAGTAACAAGATAATTCTGCTTCTCAGCGTCGGTAAGTGAACCTTGGGGCAGCATATTAAGCATGGCCTGAACCCACTCCAAGCTTGCGTTGACACCAGCTAATCTAAACACGACCAGCAAAATACCAACACCATCAGACACGCAGTCGCGAGGAAATGTGTGGAAGATACCGCCAAAGATTTGTGTCGTAAGTGTTGCGCCTAGACTCTGCACCAAAGCTTTCACAGCGGCTTGGATTTCGGGAGGGTTCATGCTCGGCGAATTGTTTGTACTCGGACCGTTCGGCTCGTCAAAAGACATATGTGAAAGAGGCGGCGTGGAAAAACCGTATGGTAGCACATCGTTCAAAAGGTCCATTGCTGAGAAAATTGGCTCCTTCTTTTCGATAGCAAACGTTGCAAGCGCCATTTCGATTGATGGACGACACAGCTCAGAAGGAATGAAGCGATACGGAAAGTTGCTGGAGAGGTTGGAAAGCAGACGGAACAAGTCCTCAATAACATCCGGTTCTTCACGAATATCAACCGAGCTCAAGAACTTGAACGCCGAAATGCACTGCCGTGATGCAAACTGCCATACTGCTTCCTTTGTAGAGTCATCCGAGAACGAACTACCATACTCACGCACCAACACACCACTCGCCCACAAGTAGCAACCGTAATGCAACTTTTCAAATCCGCCAACCAACTGCTCTGCCGCGCTTGCCAGCAAAGGGTAGAAATCAGTCCGATACGAATACATCAGTGTACGCATGAATTTGCATATCCGCTCACTCACAAACGTCCATTGACTGTGATTATCGATCACCATTCCAACAAGCGGCCATACCTCTACCCAAAACTGCATAGCAGGATACGGTTGACCTGGATGTATCATATCTGGTCGAACATGCGCCGCAAAAGTATCGAGAAGTTCGATTTCGTCCGCAATGAGCCGGGCAGAAGCGTTATCTGAAGGAACCGAGCATCGTGCTTGTAAGCGCTGCACGATTGGCATGCAAAAGGCCTTGAGCGTCTCGTAGACTTTTTCAAGCGGCTGCGCGGCAACAAGATGTGCAACACCATCTGTAAGATCGTAGAGTGACTCAAGATGAATTTGAGGAGCAACTTGCTCGTAAAATTGTTGCAGCTGTGCGGTGTAGCCAACCAGGAACTTGCCGCAGTCTCGACAGAAATGCATCATGGACTGCGCAGCCGCACCCGCGATTTCAGCATCACCGTCGGAAAATCCGCTAGTGATGTACGACAGTTGAGCTTCAAGATACTGCGGGTTCTTGGCAGTCCATTCGGTATACCGGCCAAGCACAAGGATTACCGCAAATCTGATCTTCTTTTGCTTCGGCAGTCGCACGATGGTATCCATAATCTCTGGAATGATATCTGTCTCCTCCGTGTTGACCTCCCGCGCCATCGCACGGAGACTGAAAATCGGCGCCTCAATATCTTGCCACGGCACCGCGATACCCGCGTTCTGGTTCTGGAAGCACTCGTTGATTTTCGCGTACGCTTTCCGCAAACAGTGCTTTGTACCCACAACCGCGCAGCAGTCCTTGAGTACATCGCCCATTTCATGTCTAAACGCACGGAACTTCTCCTCGCGCTCTTTGTCGTTTCCAAATAGCTCTCCGTTCTTGTCTTCTTCGTCGTATCGCAAATGCCGAATCATGACATCTACCAAGCCAAGATATATGTCGCTCAGTTCACGTCGCGCATCCTCGTACCGGTCAAGTACAAGCATCTGTTTGAGCAGGTACCAGAAGTAGAACGTGAACTGCACGACATCAAGATCCTCATCCAAATCCGAGCACTCAGCAATTGCAACTACAAGCGGTCTGAAAGCATGCGCATCCCGAGCAATCAACATATGCCATGCCTCACCCGCACCGACGAAAATTCGCGTGATGTTTCTGAATGCTTCTGAGTCGTCCACACAAGCCGCAATGTTCGGTCGCAATGCCAGAACTTGCTGGTAGATTTGAGGGATGACATCCATGCTTTCGTCAACATCCCGGGTTTCGCGAATAATCGACGCAATACAATCGGTTGCAGCGTCTTGTAATTCGTCGTTTTGAAATGCTTGAAAAACGAGATTGAGGAGAGGCGAATGCACGATCTTCTTCAACGAGATCTCGCGAAGCCAGCTGTTGAGACATTCAAAGATGAGCTGGTGACATTGCGCTGGAGTGTTTGCAGATTCAACAAACGTGATCAGAATATTCATAACCGTGTCTGCATTTGCATCGAGCAGCTCATGCGTCCGCTCCTGCAACTGATCTGCCGATAGCGGGATCTTCTTGACATCGCTCGCCTCTTCCGGAAGCACCCTCAAGAATTCCAATGTGATATATATAGATGACTGATCCTGACCTCCACCAATGCTATTAATTACATCTGCAACTGCGTTGTGCCAGTCTGTCATCTGGATGGCCAAGTTGGCGAGCGCGAGGCATAGCTGTGTAATAATGACTTTGTGCGCAGATTTGTAGGTACTGAGAAGGCCGATCAGTGAATTGCGCAGCTGTTGCCGATCGCTCGGATTCATTTGGTGAAGATCATAAATGACCTAGAAGCGTTAAAATCAAAAGATCAAAAAGAATAGCATTTGTATCATACCTTGCTTCGCAGAGTTTGTCCTGCAAATAGCTTGGCTTCGAGAGGCAAGCCATGAGACGCGAGGATCTTGTGTGATATCTCCCACGCTTCTCTCTTGTGATTGTTAGCACCAAAACTAACAGAATACAATCAAACTTCCAAATCATATACCTGCTTCTGAAATTGCTCGAGAAATCGTCCAGCAGCCTCCTTGACCTTTTTGTCATTGTTTGTGTATAGTGCGCCCAACGCCTGGATCACAGGACCCAAGGTTGGGTCGTCCGTAGCGAAAGCGGAGGCAGACATTGTAATTTTGTCTGCATTCACAGTCTTCAAAGCAGTATAGTCAATTCAGAAATATATACACAAGCGGTGTGTGCCGTGCACTAAAAGCTGAACGATCGAAGTCTGTGGACCCAGGACGCGTACTATGAATGTACACAGTAGCAAAAGCCTCGGAGTTTGGCTATAGTGTGTGAACTCAAGGCTGTTGTACTTTGTCGAGACTCCGGTACGCGCGACGTGTTCTTGATCCCTTCAGCCTGCCGCGTCTTGAGTTCGAGTCGATTGATCTAAATTCGAAAGCAATTGTTCACAATTCTTTTCTCTATCAAAAGGAAAGCACAGTATAAAATGGCACCAAAACGAAACGCCCGAACACCGACGCCCGCGGCGGCTGCTGCAGCAGCCGCGTCATCGTCATCCAAGTCTACGACGGCAAATTCATCTGATCCTTCGGCAGCAGACGCAAGTGCGATCATCAAGCAAGCTTTGAACTCATATGTTGTTGATACTCCACGGCGGCTAAAGCTGCTCGACACATTTATGACGTTTTTGGTTGCGGTGGGCGTGTGGCAGTTTGTGTACTGTCTACTTGTTGGAACTTACGTATGTTCAATTGTGCGATATGAGATGGTATAGACTGACGAGCGTGATCTAGCCATTTAACGCGTTTTTGTCGGGATTCTCAATGACGGTTGGCCAATTTGTTCTCACAGGTAAGTATTGGAACCTTTGTTAGTATGAGAACGTGAGGGTTAACATTCATGCCAGCTGCTCTGCGCATACAAGCCAATCCCAAGAACACTGAGCAGTTCGAAAAAGTGTCTCCTGAACGGTGAGCTATACTTTTGTGCGGTACTTGAATGATTTGACTAACAGTTTAACCTCCAGAGCATTCGCAGATTACGTATTTGGCAGTCTGATCCTGCATTTCTTTGTGTACAATTTCATCAACTAGAACTTCTTGCTGTATATTATAATACATTACTGTATCGGTTTCAATGCTTCAAATTATGAATGTATTTACAAGAAAGGAGATGTCATAGACGTACATACATATACGAGACACCAGAGGGCGCTTGATGCACCAAGGTACTTACAGGTAATAATCAGAGTACTTCTTGCCGTAGTAAGTGCTTGCGGTCAAGCCGAGAACAAGAAGAGCAATGGGCACAGGCTTGCGAGTCTTGAGAGCACGGGGAGCGCTGGCACCAGTGAGGAGCTACATATCGATGATGTTAGTCTTGAGTTTTTGATGAAACTTAAGTAATTGGTGACGTACCAGCGACGCGGCAAGAGCACAGTGAATGCCGTACTCCTTATTCTCTTTCAAGAGGTAGCCTAATACGCGTCAGTCGGTTGTTCTTGAGGTGGAAGGGATTAGCAATTGTATACCTCCGACTCCGTAAAGAATGCCGACACCGACACCACCGAGGAGCGATGGGACGGAACCCTTGCGGCTGCACAATCAATTATTACAAACTTGAAACGCGGTACATTGATTCAAACAAAACTCACGCGTAGCCCATGACACCGCCGATGGTGCAAAGCGCGGAGAGAGTGAATGCTGGGTGCTCCTATATGAGAACGTCAGCACACACGGCCGATTGACTCCGTGATCACGACCCGAATCGTTGACAATCATACCATGACTATGATTTCAAAATACCACAAAAATGGAGGTATTTGATTGCGATAAGACCTTTACTGCAAAAGTCGATAATGCAGGACCTAGTTAACACTCGGGATCAGAATCGCGGTAGGGATAGAACGTCATCGAGGTCAGCCCACTCACTATTGGAGCGCCATGTGCGGACGTCAGCGCTTAGTCACAAATGCGCCGCACTGTTCTGAGTGACGCGCTGCGACGCGTCTTTTATACGGTTCTGAATCGACCCCCGCGAGTCGTGCACCGTGTCCAGCGCGTTTCAGTCTCGACCAGCACAGCTATACACAACCGCGGCTGCAGATGTTTCAGCAGGCATCTGCTCAAAAGCGCAAGAGCAGCGGGTCGAACAGCTCGGTTCCTGCTGGGCAGTTCCGGGCAACTGCCAGGCGTCGGTTAAACGACGCACCAAATCAGTCACGCGCATCCGTTCCAAATCCTGCTACGACTAACGGACCGAATATTTCTCAACTACTGACTGAGGCATCTGGCAGTCGTTTATCAGGAGCAAGTCAGCCATCGCCTGGTCTCAGATCTGCAGGCAATGGACCGAGGCGGCTGACCAACTCGCAGTCGGCTGCGAGCCAAGGGCGGAGCTCACAGATGCAGTCCGTGTTGGAAGTGCAGACTGGACAAGCAGCAGGGTCTTCTCAAATGTCCAGCAGTCCAGTTGTGCGGATGATGCGCAAGCCGAGGTCTACATATGGCAGTCAGAATAATCGCTCTTATGGAGGTGATATAAGTGTGACGTTGGGGAGCAGTCCGTCGCGACCGGATGCGAGTCAAACCGAACGATACGAAAAGAGCTACAATCACGATACACGCGATGCACAAAAGGAGGAGATGGCCATTGCTACGCCGTCTAAGAGCTTGGCAAAGATGAAAGAGATGATGAACGTCAGCCACGAACTTGCGACCTCGAAAAGCTCCAATCTGGACTTTCTCAAGCAGATGGTGAGCGAGAGCCGTACAATTGTCAGCGGGAGTAATTATGCACAAAATATGGAGAGCTTTTCACAAACGGACTCCGATCTTGACTTGTCTTCGATAACGACGTCGCAGATGAATGAGGTCGACAAGATTCTGGACGAGGAACAGCTGAGAAAGAGGCAAGAAACGGATCTTTTGCTTGCAAAGATGAGAAGCATTGATGAATTGCGCACGTGTCCGATGTGCGGTGAATCGCTGTCAGACAAGGTGCGGGAAAAGTATGCGAAGCTAAAGGACAGCATGAGACGGTCATACGCAATCTGCGTTGCACACAAGCGGGAAAGTGTGCTGAAGCAAGCAGAGGGCAAGAATTATCCACGGACAATTGATGAGAACCAGTTGCGGATCCGAGCTGAAGCGTACTCAAAGTTTTTGGTTGCGATCGTCAAGGAAGAGCAGAAGAGTGCGTTCCATGATGCAGCCAAAGATCGGATGCAGTTGCTGAACAAACGACTCGACGGCTTGCAGCAGATGGAAAGTGGGCAGTATGAGCTTACGCCGGGATACTACGGCGAGCAAGGCAGCGAGATTTTGCTGCGCGCGACGCTGAATTTAGCGGAGGAAGAGATCCGCGAGTCGGCAAAATCGAATCGATGGGTAGCCAACATGTCGGCCATTGGGTATGCGGCTGCGGTGTTGGTGCCGGAAGTTGCCGTGAAGCTGATCATGGAGGATCAGGGATGCGAGATGGAACGAGCGGAGGAGATACGGCAGGAAAGCAGCGATTACGGGCGAGTGATGTTTTCTGGTACGGATCAGGCGGAAGAAGAGTTTGCGACGTCGGATATTGAGGAGGAATTTCGGTCAAAGGCGAAGAGCACAGAGCGGAAGAAAAGGAAAAAGAAGAAGAAAGTGGAGGATGGTGGAGAAACACCGACTTCGATGACAAAGAAAAAGAAGAAAGGAAAGGAGAAAAAGAGAAACGGGGTGGCCGATCTGCTGGAACTAACATCGTCTCCACCACGTGTCCTAGGGGATGAGATCGACTTGACGCCGCGTGGCAGGTATATCGAAGCCGTCGATCTATCATCGGATGAGGAAAGAAATGCTACACCGACAGTGGCGCGGGCGAAGAAAGGCCTTGTTCAGACGAGCCTGAGTGTGAGGCGCTTAGAAGACAACGACGATGAGTTTGACATGGACGGACCTTTGACCCAAGCGCGATAGCATTTCTTTTTCTTTTTATCTTTACATATGTATAGGTACCGTGTACAATATATGCATGAAAATATTTAGCCATATGGGGTACATGCAGGATTCACCGGCCCGGTGGCGAGAAAATGACAGGCGCGCGGCAAGTGGCGCGCGGCATATGGATGGGTTGTCAAGTTGCCAGAAACGAGTATCCTAGCCGCGACTAGCGAAAAGAGCTAATTAAAAGTAAGGGCCAGGCTTTAATTGATCATGAGCGTATTTATATATGTGGGCGGGGGAGCCGGGGGTGGGACTGGCAGGCGTGTGTTATATACAGTATATAGTGGGTACAGTATAGTGGGAGAAAAGAGGTCCGAAAAGCGACACGCGAGTTTTGCGAGTTGGGCGCCGCGCGTGCACTGGCAGCGGAATACATGAAGTATGGGAGCTAATTTATGTAGCTTAAAGCGAGCGAACGGAACCGGCGGGTATGACCAGTGCAATTATACTCAAATTAAAAGAAGCCCTATAATTGAGGTGTTATGGACTCGGTATATATACACAGCCCAGATTATACATGCGGTTCCCCTGTTTAATAGCACGCACTGGTGGCAACGGCAGAGACTGTTTTATACATAGCGGCTCAGCCTGTGATCACGAAGGCGACGAAGGCAACGCATGAGGCAACGCGTGTGCGTTCGCGTGATTCCTCGCATCGCGGTCGCATCGTTCACGTCGCACGCGAGCGACGCGTCCCGGCCGAACGCGAACACACACGCGAACGACGCGAACGATGCGAACGATGCGAACGATGCGAACGCGATGCGAACGCCCACACGACGCGACACGACATGCGACGGGTGCGGACGTGTCTTCCGCACATGTGTACGCCGGTCTCCGTGCACGCGACATATCCGCGACGCAGCCCTATTAAATAAACGTATGTATGAGAGGCAGGCGCTGCCGACAGCGGCGGCCGTGTCGATCGTGGCCGCGCGCAGTCTGCCCAATCTTATTTGCGCCCATGCGGCTCGGCTCGCGTGTCCGAAGAGGAATCGCCCCTCACGTGCGGCGCGCCGTTGGACTCAGCGAATGCTGGTGCTCTGTCTCGCTCCGCCTTCACCGCCGCCCTCCTCCCTCCTGTAGTCGTCGAGCTCTCTTTCTCTTTCTCCTTCTTCCTTCTCCCTACTCCAGATGCCCCCTCGCCCCTCGCAGCATCCCCCGCCGGCCTCCCTGAACCCGCTCTCATTGCCATGTTGAGCCCCGTCCAGGCGTCGCCGCCGATGCCGTCGCCCGGCAGGCCGGATGTCTCCAACGACATGTACCACCGCATGTTCCATGAGTCTCGCGCTCCCATGATCGTGCTCGACCACAACCTCGTCGTCATCGAGTCCTGTGCCAGCGTTGACCGCTTCATTTCTTACAACATCGGCGCATCCTCCGCCATCTCCGCCATTGGCAAGTCATTCATGGATCTCAACATCTTCATCCCAGAACTCGACCGTCCGAGTCTCGCAGACGATCTGCGACTCAAAGTCGTCCGTGAGAGATTCAACGCCATCGCCCCCGGCGGCTTCTGCTACTTCACTGCTCATGTCGTCAACCACGCCTCCGGCATCCGAGTCTCCGATTCCATGCGTCTCGACGTCACTGCATACCTCAACGACGACACAAACAACCCCTACTACCTCATATGCGTCAACGTCGACCTCCTCTCTCTCCTCGCCGCCGTCGACAGCAACATTCGGTGGTCCACCCTGCCCACCTTCATGACCGCTTCAGAGCTCAACCGGCCAACCTGCTCAGACTCCGACAGCATCGAAAAAAGTGGCATCTTTTCGCGCATGCGCGAGTCCCTCGTCGACCTCGTCGAGTTCCCAGTGGCAATTTCCACCTGCGACGGCGAGCTCAGCATGTTCAACGCCGCAGCTTTCGAAGTCGTCGGCTTTGATGCAATCAACAAAACTCGTCGCGAGTGGATGCAGGACGTACAGATCTTTTCTACCGACTTCTCGCGACAGCTAACCGTGGAAGAGCTATGTTTTGACGAGCTCTGCACAAAGGGCACTCCTTACTGTATTTCCTTTGGCGTTATCATTCGAGGCGAGCGCAGACTATACGAAGCAACTGGAAAGCCCGTGTTTTCGCACAGCAGGCCAGGCGCAGAGCTGATCGGTGGTATGGTTGTCTTGCGTGACTTTACCGATTGGCAAGACAAGGTCGACGCCACTCTTCGCCAAAACCAGTTCACATACTCGCGCATTCTTGACGAGCTTCCGAGTCTTGTCTGGATGTCCGATGCGGAAGGAAAGGTGACTTACACTTCAAAGGCGTGGCGTAAGGCGCTGGGTGACCCTGAGCCGCTGGGAAATTTCCAATCTGTCCTCCACCCGGAAGACTTTGACTACGCCAACGAGGAGTTCATTACTTCAGCAAAAGAAAAGAAATCGTACAAATGCGAGATGCGTTTGAGATTTCTCGACTGTAAGGATGAGAACGATTTCCGTTGGGTTGCGTGCGAAGCGAGCCCTATCTTGGACGAAAATGGGGAAGTTACAAGCTGGATCGGATGCTTGACTGACATCGAGGGGCTCAAAGATGCTCTTCTGTCAGCGTACAGAGTTCGCGAAAACATTCGCTGTTTGGTGCTAAACTGTAGGTCTCAAAGTCATGTTCGGGGAGGTAAATCTAACTGTGTCACAGCTGATATTGCAATTTGGTCTATCGACGCCAACTATACACTTGACACAGTGGAGGGAATGGACAACAGTACGTTCCGCCGCATGTTTGTTGCCGGTACCGATGTTCGCAAAGCTGCAGAAGGTGTCACTGGGTTCTGTGATCCGCTGGCACTAGTGCTTGAAGGGCGCTCAAAGTCAATAGTCACAGAAGTCGTCATCGGCGGCCAGTGGATCCGTACACAGTATCAGCCTGTTTACAAGCGCAAAACTGCGGATCGCGACCTGCGGATGAGCGCGGAAATCGAATTCGATACAAACATCGTTATCGGCGTCATCGGCGTATCCACCGACATTTCAAACCGCAAGCTCGCCCTCATGGCGCTCGAGGCGCGAACAAAAGAACTTAACCAGGTACAGCTCAAAGAGTCTGCCGCGTTAGCAGAAAGCAGAATGAAGACTCAGTTCATGGCAACCATGAGCCACGAGATTCGGACGCCGATTGCCGGTGTGGTGGGTATGGCAGAGTTGCTTATCAAGACCGCGTTGAACGACGAACAGCGCGATTATGTGGAAAGTATACATATTTCTGGCACTCGGCTGTTGAGCCTTGTGCGCGATATTCTTGACGTCTCAAAAATTGGAGCAGGTTACATGAAACTTTACAAAGAGCCATTCGACATGGGAAGATTGTTGACTGACCTTTGCAAGCTCTTTTCGTGTGATGCAAAGTACGTTACTCTTCGCAACTCAATCTTCCTTGCTAACAAGTATCAGAGCGAAAAAAATTGCGTTCCAGTCAGAGATTGGCATAGATCTCAGTAACTATGTTGTGTTGGGGGATCAAATGCGCGTAGAGCAGATTCTGTCCAACTTGTTGCACAACGCACTCAAATTCACCCGTAACGGATATATCAAGCTGAGTGTGAAGCAGGACGATGGAGCGATTGCTGCAGCCGAGTTTCAGACCTCCCAGCAGTCAGATCAGCAGCAGCCGCAACGGGGACGCAGAATTTCAGTGACGGATCCGGACGCTAAAGTTGTGTGGCTCAATTTCACGGTCGAAGATACCGGCGTTGGTATCCCTGATGAGAGCAAAAGCACGATTTTTGAACCATTCAGACAGGTTGACGGATCGGATGCTCGTGAGCATGACGGCACTGGCCTTGGACTCGCAATCTGCAAGAGTTTAATAAAGCTGATGGGCGGTTTCATCGGTCTTGATAGTCGATACGCATATGGTACTACTGTGCGAGTATCGGTTCCATTTGAACTTTCAAAGGATCGTATCACGGCAGGCGCTGCCCGGGTCGGTGGTATTCGACGGTCGAAGATTGTTGAGCGTTCGTTCAGTCAGGAGGACGCGTCTGTGCCTGCTGTGGCGTTGCCTGTGGCGGCTCCCGAACTACGAATGACATCTGCGCGGCAAGGAAATGAGGACCAGTTGACGCGTGACTGCATCCCGAAGGAAGAGCGTGCCAAAATTCGTGTGCTTGTTGCAGAAGACAATCTTATTAACCAGAAAATCGCCAAGTTGACGATCTCGCGCATGGGATTCGAGGTTCTCACTGCCATCAATGGTAAAGAGTGTCTTGACTACGTGAAGCAAAACGGACCGCCGGATTTGATTGTG
Organism: Myxozyma udenii; assembly: GCA_030705025.1. NCBI lineage: Eukaryota > Fungi > Ascomycota > Lipomycetes > Lipomycetales > Lipomycetaceae > Myxozyma > Myxozyma udenii. Next base: position 16,478 of record JANIWG010000014.1, read on the forward strand.
ATGGATTGCCAGATGCCGATTATTGACGGGTACGCCGCAACCGCTATGTTACGACAGCACCACGATCCTGTTGTACGCACCGTACCAATTGTCGCCATGACAGCGAGCGTTATTGAAGGCGATCGCGAAAAGTGCCTGGGCGCAGGAATGGACGATTACCTTGCCAAGCCGTGCAAAGCAAAGGATCTTGAATCGATTATTGTGAAGTGGTTACTTCAGCGCCGGTATAGAGATTCTACGGACGAAGATTCACCAGAGGTACAGATGAACGACGATTCTTCTGAGTTGAAGTCGTCACGGCATGAGTCAGATTCAGCAGTTTCAACGAACGCGACGGAAGATTATTGGGCTAATCCGATTCCATTGTCTGAAAGAAACGGATACATTGTTCTTTGCGTGAATGAATCGGACAAACGACTAGGTTCGCTTGAGAGAATCGTTACAAGTATGGGGTACCAATGTTATACGGCGCATGATGGCGACGAGATGATGTCTGTTCTTTCTCAGCGCGATCCGCCAAACTTGGTGGTTGTTGAGTGCGAGTCGAAGGATGCGGATGCGGTAGTCTCGCTTGTACGCAAATATGTTGTTCCTGAGGTTAGCACGCTGCCGATTATTGGAATCTCTTCAGGCGATACCGCTTTGCCGCCATTTGAAGGCATGAGTGATGTTCTGAGCAGGCCGCATACACCAGGTCAACTCGAAGCGTTCATTACTCGCTGGCTTCAATCTCGTGGATTATCAGGAGGCTCATCGGGCTCAACGATTCAATCGTTGTCGGACGACTCAAATCTTGAACTTCCAAGTGAACCGTCGCTTAGCGAAGTGACTCCAGAGCCGCAGCCGCGAGAAGAAGCTGAAGCGAATAAGGCGCAGTGGCGGAATCCAAACTTCTCACTCGGCGCTAATGCTGAAGGTCTATCGCACAAGACTATGGAATCGTCACCACGCTCGATGCCTGTTTCAGCGCCATCAGTACCACCCTCCGATACTGCGTCATTGGATGATAACGTCTCGCCTATACAGAAGCTACCGATACCGTTCACAGAGCCACTAAACACCGCACTTTCATCAGCGACTAGCTTCAGTAGCCCGATAGGTGAATTACTTGGTACAGAATTTGCTGGACTTGCGTTTGATTCTTCTGCGCCTATGAGCGTACGCGGTGGTGGAAACGCCACGCTAACGGGTCCGCCTGTTGAAAACGCAGCATTATTGGATAATATCCTTACGCGATTACAGGTTATCGGCGGTGGTGGTGGTTTCGTCGGTTCTCCAGCTCCGTCGATGCCGCCGACGACGGATAGTGCAAATAAGGACCCGAAGGTGGAATGAGAGGATGAAAAAATCATTAGATTCATGAACGCTTTATAACTATTGCATTTGTTTTTTTCGGTTTTGTTGGTTCTCTCTCAAAAAATTATTTTTGGTTTCAGGGTTTTTTTTGCTTACTTTTTATCATTCTTGGTTGGGATGGGTTTTGATGTACATGTGTTCTTATATGTGATGCACTGGGTTCGGTTTTGGGTATATATAACTTTGGGTTTGTTTCGGGTTTATGCATGGGTCATTTGGTCTTATTTAGTCTGTATCTATCATGTGTGTTATGCATGTATGTACATTTTTATGTATCTAATGTGAAGGCAGGTGAAGATTTTATTCATGTACAGGATGGGAATTACAAAATACTATATATACTCATGGTCCGCAACCCCTGGCTGCCATCCAGTAGCCAACAGTATCATATCAATTTCCATTTTCTCATATCGAAGTAATGCTTTATAATCTGTAAAACTATTAAACAAAAAAAAACAGAAGGAAAAAAGAATAGAAGACAAAAACGAACAAAACGCGCGTGAACAAAAGTAATATATATATAAACGAAAAACGAGGTGGATTGTTTTTTCTTTTCTCAGTCTAATTTCTTCCCGATTTAAACTCTTTTTGGAATATTTACTCCTCTTCCTCTTCCGCATCCACCTCCTCTTCCGCATCCTCAGCCTCGGCCTCCGCATCATTCTCCTTCTCCACCTCCTCGGTTTCTGGAGCATCTTCAAAGGACTCCTCGACACCCTCAACCTCGTCTGCATCACCGTTAACCTTCTCAGACTGCTCCTGGATATAAGTCATTCCAAACAGCGTAGCTTCAGGTTTACGATCGGTATTCTCAAGCAATTCGAAACATGCTTTCACGTCGCTAAGAGACCAAAGCGCGGTAAACGCAATGTTATTAACGCCAGCATCAATTGCTTTCTTCGCAATCTCACGCAATCCAGATTCATTGTTCGTGCTGGTGTATATAAGCAACAACGATCCCAGATCCGAAACAGCAGAGAAACATTTCTCTGCAAGTGCAAGATCCCAATGCTGAAGCGCCGTGTCACCAAGAGTCTTCCATTTATGATCGGCCGCATCTTGCTCCGCGATTTCCTGGGCAACATCGAGACGACCGAGAGAAAGCGCAAGGTCGAATTTATGGTCGGGATCAGTGGAAACGTCGAGGGCGAGCTCTTTGAGACCTTGGCCTTCGAGGAAACGCGCAACACGAGTACGATCGTTCACGGGAATCTGATCAAGAAGCTGCTCGGCTTGGTCCATGTCGCCGCGAAGAACGACGGTTTGGTACTCGAGAACTGAAAGCGAAACAGCGTAGGACACGACGTTCGCATCACGGTCGGCGAGATAAACGCGGCCATCTCGTGGAATGTAACCCAGCATGTACATGGGCTGGTCGAAATGGCTGATGGTGTAGGTCTGCTCGCCAACCAGGTAGTTCAGACGGTTGGTAGAAGTGGTGTAGATGAAGCAATCGCCAACCCACTTACCGGCTCGCACGGTTTCGTTGATGTCGGTAACGACCTCAAACGCAACTTCAACACCCTCGTCCTCGTCAACCTCGCCCTCCTGAACCGCAGAGATATACGCCTCCTTGGAGAACTTGAGCACGTAGAACGTGTCTTCGCACGCCAGAGTCACGAGCTCACCAGAGTCAGACCAGTAAACAGCGTTCGGAACAACGTCGATCCTTCGAACAAGGTAGCCAGAGTCCCAGTCGTAGAATCCAACCCAGTCGCTGCCCTTGACACCGAGAAGCGTGCCACCAAAGATACCTTCAGCGTGGAAGTCAAATTGAATATGACCAGTCGGCATTTCCTTAAAGTTCTTGTACACTCTTATCGACGTCGAACTCTCCATCACAGCGTACACGTTGCTGTCCTGCGCCCACACAAACTGCTGACCTGGACCAAACGACTTGTTTCGCCACGCGAGAGCAGTGAAGATGATGTACTCACCATCACCGCACACAGCAACAAAGCGGCCGTTGGGAGAGTGTAATAGCTGGGTAGGATAGACCTCAACGGAGCCAAGATCCTTCTGCGGAAGGGGAATTGGCTCGCCATCCTTCACATTCGCATCGGAGGCTTTGATAACACTGCTGCAAACCTCCGCGTGCTTTGTCCAAATGACCTTACCGCTGAGATCCATCGAGATGGCGGGTTCCTCGCGACCAAGCTTTAGAACCACGGAACCTTCGTCAAAACCAACGGCAATGGCGTTGCTACCCTTGCGGTATGAAACACACCAGGCACGCTCGAGGCCGTAGCTGAGAGTTTGCTCAAGCTTGAATGTGCTCGAGTTCCAGACCTTGACGGACGAATCCTCGGAGCCAGAAATGATGATTGGCAGTTCGGGGTGGAAGACCGCAAAAGAGACGTTCGAGGTGTGACCCTCAAGAGTGGCGATGCAGGCCTTGGTTTGGTAGTCCCAAATCTTTATGGTTCTGTCGTCGGAGGTTGTGATAATGTACGGCTTGTCGGCAAGCGGGTAGTAGTCGACAAAGTTGACGCCCTTGGTGTCGTGGGCCTCCATGGTGAAGTTTGGCGTGGGAGAGCCGAGAGACCAGATCTTGACAGTACGATCGAGACAGGCGGAAGCAAACGTGTTGGTGTCCTTAGGGTTGATAGCCAGGGACATGACGTAGTGGGAATGGCCCTCGAAGACCTGGATGCAGCGCCAATCCTTGTCCCAGTTCCAAAGTTTGATTGTCATATCATCGGAAGCGGTGAGTAGGAAGCTTTGGGTGGGGTGGACGGCAATGGCGCGGATATAGTCGGGATGGGCTTCGAACTGCGCGATCTTCTCAGAAGTGTTGTAGTTGAAGACGCGGATCTGGAAGTCGTCACTGCCGACGACGATCCAGTTTTTACGAGCAATAAAGCGACCGGCACGGACGGGAACATCGGTGACATCAAAAGTTTTGACGATATTTTGTGTCTCGTACGACCATATTTGAACCTGGCCTGTTGCGGTGAGTGTCAGTGCATGTGTTTCGAGGGAGTCGGAGGGTAATGGTGGTGAACGGGGGACGTACCGCTGTAGAGGGTTGCCAGGATCCATGGCTCGGTGGGATGAAAGTCAATGCCCTTGACACGGTCGGATCGGACGAGCAATTGTCGCTGCCGGAACGCGTTAGTCGTGGATGACAACAGATACACAAAACGAGAGCGCGACGGCCAACCGAGTGTGGGCCAAGCATCGCAACGGCAAAGCATTGCAGAAATGCCATTGTCTGCAACTCCGTAAAACAAAAAGTAAAAAGACGCACGTTGATGTCCAATTTCATTGTGGAGAAGAAGTAGGAAAAAACGCGAGGCTGATGCTATATTCGAGGAGTCGTCGACGATGAGTTCGCGCCGGGAATCGCGCCAGGATCGCGCGAAGCAAAAAGAAAACGGCGAAGAAGCTGGAGCACGGCGCCGATGACTAGAGACGCTGTGCTGACGACGCTGGATCCAGAGAGAAGAGGCAGTGAGGTGGTGAAAGTGGTGAAGAAGGGGGGCGGTGGTGGTAGAGGCGAGATACAGGCAGTTAGTATACGCGCGTTGAGGAATTCAGTTTGGTCGTCCGGCCATTGCAGCCACTTGACTGTACGCGGGTCTCGCTGCCAGGGTCAGGGTCACCAGTACTGCATTTATGGACGCTGTTCGCGCTGACGAGCGCTATAGATTGCAAGTTCGCGATGCGTTTGAATTATTGCTACAATTGTACAATATGATATGTAGAACGGACTTGGCGCCGGTGTAGAATACTTGCGTCTGTTTGTTTTAGAGATCCGGAAAGGTGGTTGGCTGCCAGCGTGTATGTTTGTGGTTTGTATGCGATGTGCTACGGCATGAGCGAAGTCTGCAAACAGCATAACTAGAACTTTCTCAGAGTCTCCAGCGGTATCTTGTATATTTTGCGTTGCTCAATAAAGCTTACTCCGTCAAATATGCGATGAGAAATAAGACAGCGAACGGCAGGTCTCCGCTGTTGGCGGAGCTGGTGGTCTAAACAGAGCAACGAGGGTCGACGAATGCGACAGGGGTAGCAACGCGTATCGAGTCTCTAACTGTAAGGGTTAGGTCCACTTTCTCTGATCTATATACATATAATTAGATCTTCTGTATGTACTCAAGTTCATGTTGTTTTGCTTGGTTTATCGATACAAGCCAAGGTATGAAGAGAAGTGCATGGTTGCGAGAAGAGCTCAGCATAGCGGTGACTTGAAGCTTTCATGAGTATCACGATCCGGACTCCCCGCTCGAGCTGTCACAACAGCCGCCCGATCAGCTTCAAGCCGCCATTCTTACACCTGCTTTTGAATAGGATTACAGCACTTCACTGACAAATATTTACGTACAGAGATGGACTTCGACGAAGCATGAGTGAATGGAGTAGAGCTTACCTTAACTCACTTTAACTTGCAATTTCGGCCTCGACTTCACAGCGATACAAAAAGGGTGATGGGGTGAACTTACCAGTATCTCACTCAACCAAACCCCCGTCGCGCTAATCCGGAATCCTTCCGCATATTGGCAATGGCAAACCTCACCGACACCTAAGCAGACAGCTGACGCACGGGAACAGAAGTCCTGGAACCAGCACCGATCCGGGAAAGGCGGAAGATGAAAGCGAAGGGTATCGCGAAAGATGAATGGTTAGCGATGCTGGTGACGTACAGACCAGGGGTCCGCGCAAGCCAAAATACTGAGTGCGCATCCATCGAACACCGAAACCGTCCGACGCGTGTGTGCGGATGGCGCGATCGATACCCGACTAGGCTGATACCCTCGCACAAGACTCGCATGCATGGTCATTGAACGCATAGTTTAAGTGATGAAGCGTGAATGCTCAACTTGTTTGCGAATACAACTATTGAACTGATTGATAAAGTAGTCCATCATCAATGACTGGATTAAGGTATTGTCGCGAAAGCTGCGCACCTGGTGTACGTGTTGCACGGCACACAAACGCCGTGAAACGATCGTTGCGACGCGTGACGCTCGTGTAACATCGTGTGAGCACAGAGCGGGACACGCGAGAAAGACGCGTCGCAGCCAAATTAGCACCATCCGCCCGTACTATATAAACCTCCCTTGCCCGCCCTTTTCCTTTCTCTCTTCTGCACTTCTCTTGTTTTTCTGTCAAGCTCATTTATCACTACAGCAGCTTTACCACATCGACTGACATCACAGCAACGTACCGTGCGTCGCCCAGTACTAATCTTTCCTGTTATCTTCATTCGGTAAACCCTTGACTCTGTGACATTACGCTAAAAAGTACAAAAAGCGTTTATATTTCTTTCGATATTGTAGCTATCAGAGAATTAATACTACCAGACTGTAGATGAGTCTCTAAACTATTGCTCTATAGACTTAACTAATCTCTAAAGTGTTGTGGTGGTGAGTTATAACGCAGTACCGCTTGCGAGGACCCCCTCCTACTCTCTCTCTCATCTATCTGAGGGGTCGGCCATCGGAAGTTGAACGCACCCGTGGTAAGAATTCTCCTCGTTTTTTGAAATTTAAGGGGTAGGGTTACTTTCAATTGCAGTGATATAATATCATGGTCGAAAGATCGAACTACACTTTTCGACAATCTGTTTGAAGCAATATCTGTTGAACTATAGCTAGTTAAAATTATCAGTGAGAACTTGCTGTAATACGCAAAAGTTTGATAGCACCCCGATTCTCAGCTACGCCACATTACATTGGCAGACCCAGTGTTTCACCTGCACAGGCACAATCAAGGAACAAAGTATCACGGCCGCAGTGATTCTTGCACTCCACTGTCGATACGTTTGGCATCGCATGAGTTGTTCGGCTTCGCATGAGTTATCCATAGTACGGAAACTTTTGTCGCAGCGGTAACCTACCTTTTTTCTGCGGCGAAGTACTAGTGTGCGTGATACGCAACTGAGTGAGTAGCATATCCAAATTTCGCGCGAGACACGAAGGAAATGATACCAAAGACTAAGCTTGTGAGCCGGGTGGTATGTAGTACATTCATGATGATGACGATGATGATACTTTAAACGCCTACCTGCGAGAGCAGAAGCCAGCATAAAGCGTCGCGGTCCAACTGCTACGCGTGACGGAACTAGACAACGTATGTTCTGTCGTTGTATGATGTGATAGCATGGCGATACCATGACGATACCTTCGTCGTCCATGATATGGCCTATCTCTCTCAGACTCGATACACTATCACTGTAAACTACAGTATTTACTCTATGAATATGATGCGGAGTACTATCTCTTTTGCGTGGACGATTCAGAGACGGAACGCGTGAAACGCGTCGTAAACGCGTCTCTTGTTCCCGAGGAGGATTCTTGTTCGTCAATTGCATGTATATTTAAAGACTTTAGATTCCAGGATCAGCCCGAAACACTGATGGGGCGAGACCACAACGCGTCTGGAACCCAAATGTAGTTAACCGTTGCCGATGTCGCCCTGCCTGTCCTCGCTCGTCTCGAGCTAACTCGCTGCGCCACTTCCTGTTCGAGAGTAACTAGTCGTTTACACGTGTATACAGTATACTAAGTATGACGATTGAACAACTCGTCAATTATCGCGAGTCTCGTCAGAGGGACGCCAAATGGACGCTAGAAGGCCTAGAAGGATGTGGTCGGTCGACTCCGTTGATCTTCACCCTAACCTAACCCGGCGCTTCCCCATGGTCCTTGTCTTCGAGACCTCGACATCTACCCGACGAGCCCGCAAGTGCTCGACTGTTGCCGTTCAATTTTGCGCCGGCTGTGAAGGACTCGACTATGTGTCCGCGGCCCCGGTGACTGCGCTTCTCTCTGTGTCGCCTCCAGTCCTCCAATGGCAAGCTCCTCCGCGCTGGACGCGGAGACTCGCCCGGTCACGCCGTTCGAGTCGCTCGTGTGTGGTGGTCTCGCCGGTCTGACGTCGCGGTACGTGTCTGCTTGCCAATTTGTGCACGAACAACCGCACTAACACACTGCAGCTTCTTTGTTGCGCCTCTTGACGTCGTTAAAATCCGGCAGCAACTCCAAACAAACTCTCTCAAAAGAGTCCAGCGCCAGCGCTCAGAGTACTCTGGGATCGTCGCATCGCTCCGCCGGATCTACTCGCGCGAAGGACTCACCGCTCTCTGGCGTGGGAACGTTCCCGCGGAGCTCATGTACCTTTGCTATGGCTCGATCCAGTTTTACACCCTCAGTCAAGCCCACTCGGCGCTCAACTACCTCTTTCCTTCGCTTCCTCAAAGCGTCGACAGAGGCTTATCCGGTGCTTTTGCAGGTGCCGCTGCAACTACGGCCACGTACCCGCTTGATCTACTGCGAACGCACTTTGCCGCGCAAGGCGACGCAAACAAGCAAGTATACACCTCATTGCGGCAGGCTGTTCTTCACATCCACAGAAACGAAGGCATATCGGGGTTCTACCATGGACTTCGACCAGCGCTACTTCAAATCGTGCCGTACATGTCTCTCTTCTTCTTCACGTACGCGCCTCTCAAGTCTGTTTTTACAGAACTCGCAGACAGCGCTATACCCGTGATTGGCAACGAGTACGGATCAGGCGAAGCGACTGCTGGTCTTGTCGCTGGCGTTGTTTCCAAATCAGGATCGTATCCATTTGACGTTGTGCGTAAGCGTCTACAAGTCCAAGGACAAGCTCTTTTCAAATCTATTTATGTTGGCATGCCGGAGTACAATGGATCGGCAATCTCATGTGTGCGCTCGATAGTCGTTAACGAGGGTGTGTTGGGCCTGTATCGAGGTCTTTGGGTATCGCTTATCAAAAGCGCGCCGCTAAGCGCAATCACAATGTGGTCGTTTGAGCAGTCGCTCATGGTCATGCGCTGGGCAGAGAAAACGTTTTGACTGCATATATACATTCACAGAGTACGGAGTTGTGGAAAATTGATGTTTTTTTAGAGATTAATATAATACAGTAGTTGCATAAGTGGCATATGTCTTTTCCAGACAGTTACGGCCCGCTATACGGATAGAGTTAAGTCTATACATCAAATCATCAACTTTTGTCTATCATACATTGGTGTTCGCTTCTTCTCTTCATCCTGAAGAGAGTATCAAACCCATTAGTTACAAAACAAGTACCGAATACTAAAACAGTCTAACTCTGTACCACAGTCTATAGAGACCATCCCACGCAATAACTGCCTTCTTCGCCGTTGTCAAATACAGACTTTGGAAGCTCGTACTCCACAGCAGGCGGTTTTCTAATGCTTTTTCCAAACTCGGCTTCCAGCATCTACTCACAGGTTAGTTATGTTAACAGGGACTAAGAATTACAGAGATTGCTCACCGTTCCGTACGAGTGATCCAAGAAATCTTCAATATTGTACGATGGCTTGTGAAACGGCTCAGACATGATCCGCGCGAGCGTTCCGACATTGGGGTGATAGTGCGTCTGTAGCGTGGCCAATTCCCAAACAGAGCTTTCAAGCGCACCGGTCAGATTTGGATCTGTTTCCTCTGCGTTGAATGGGTCGTTCTCGCCGTACTTCTTCGCTTCTTCAGGAGTCAAATCCGCGCGCTGAAGTAGAACGTTGCAGGCTTCGTGACGCTTGAGAAGATTGTAGATAAATGGCACGATGATCACGATGGCGGAAGGTGGCGCGGCGATCGCGAGACGAGATAGACGCTTGATGAATGAAGCAACCATGCCGGCAGGAAGATGGGTGGACGAGAGAAAGAGATCCAACAGACGGAAAAAGCGTGACCGGTATCGAACGTGAAGTATATTGCGATCGAGTAGCGCGTAGAGCTTTGCGTAGAAATTGGGGTAGTCGAGGTTGTACTTTTGCATCAGAAGGAACAAGCCGTTAAGAGCAAGCAGCGAAACGGAGCCGCCTGCGTTGTACGAATCTGTGAGAAAGTCCATGAGCATTTGCGGCTTGTTCATAAACGGCACGATCTTCTTGTGCATAATATGAAGAATGTCCTTGTACTGGTCAAATGTGAGCGGAAGCTTCATCACAGCCAACCATGAGTCCTGAAACGCGGCTTTCTGTGCCGACAGCTTCATAAAGACCTGCTTTGGCTTTGCAGCTGGCACGTCGACCCAAAACTGCGTGATGTCTGCATCTTCAGCCGGGAAGTTGTCGATCTCACGAAGACCGGCGAGAAGATTCAAAGTGAACCGGGTCTTTGCCGCATCGGTTGGCTCTTGCTGCACGTCTGCAGCAATAGCACCGCATGCGTTGAGAAAGTAGTAGCGTAGGTCATCGTACTGGTTTGCGTATTTGTCGACAAACTCAAGCAAGAGATCTTCAGACGGCTGGCGCAAAAGTGACGAAACAACACGCTTGAGGAATGTTTTGCTGAAATTGTACTCTCCCTCTTTTGGCGCAAGACGCACGCTCTCTTCCTTGATAAGTCGCATGAGAATCGTCATCGCCGTCACCTTGGCAGAATCGTCCGCGTTGGACAATAGTCCTACAAGCTTGCTCTTGAACTCCTTGTACCGGTCCCGGAGCCACAAAACAACAGTAGTCTGCGCAGTGGACTGACTAGCTTTAGGCTTTGCAAGAAGTCTTGTCGCGAGCATTTTGGCAAAGACGCGGAAGAGCGAGGCTGTGCTGAGAAGCGCGGTCTGAAGATCATCGTTCTGTTGTGTGTGTGATTAGTTTTTGCCGTCGAGGTAGAGTCGCTAAAGACACACGTACATCAATATACTCCAGCAGCTTGACAATGTTGTTGTAGTTTTCCGTCGACGCCGCAACCTGCTGTTCAAGCTTGAGAATCAGCTCTGGCGCCGGTGCACCCTCGTCGTCGTCGTCGTCGTCGTCGTCGTCGTCGTCACGGTTCGACACAGCCGAGTCGAACGAGGCCTCGCTGTCTTCGCTTGACTCCTGACTCCGCACTTTCTTTGCAGCCCGGCGGCTCCCTGCCGCTGCTGAAGCACGCTTCGTTCGTTTCGCAGCTACAACGCCCGGCATTGTCAGTCTTCAGTCTGTGGTGTTGAACAGCGCACGACCAGACTCAGCGCCTGCAAAACGCGATTCTTTTTTTCATCTCGAGCGTTTGGGAGGAGCGGGGCGAAGTCCCAATCTGCATGTCAGCGCTGACTCATTTGCCTGCAAATTACTGAGTCAGCAAGATCCGAGGCGCGATTGGCTGGTCTGGCGGGTTACCCTGAGTTCCGCCGTCGGGATTGGCGAGGAAAGAAACAGCCAAACCGCCTTTTTTTCTCGCGTCGCGGCCTCGATCACGGAGTTCTCTGCGAATCACCGACTTTGTCTCCCCCCTGTTTTGTCCACAATGAGTGCCTCGCTTGCTCTTCGCTCCTTCAGACGTACGTGTTTTGTCTTTTCCGCGTTTTCCGCAGATCGATTGCGCCCCTTGTCGCCCTGTTCGGCCCGCTAACTGCCCTCCTCCAGTCGGCGCCCGTTCGCCTGTCCTTCGCGCCGCCGTCGCGCCCGCGAGACTCGCTCCGTACGTCCAATTGCCTTTTTTCACGATCTCGCAGTGACTAATACCGCCTCTGATCCAGCAGCATCTTCGCGTCCCGCTCGTACGCCACCAAGCCCGAGCCCAAGGTCAAGGCTGCGTCCGTCATCTCCAGCATCCCCGACTCGATCCTCTCCAAGACCGGCCTCCTCCTCACCGGTACCGCCACTGCCGTCTATGCCATCAGCAACGAGCTTTACATCATGGGTGATGAGACCGTTCTCCTCGCCATCTTCTCCGCTTTCATCTTCATGGTCGCCAAGGTCGGAGGCCCCGCATACACTGAGTTCGCCGACGGTTACATCGCCAACATGAAGAAGATCCTCAACAAGGCTCGTGAGGACCACGCCGCCGTTGTCAAGGAGCGCATCGACAGCATGGGTGAGCTCAAGAACATCGTCGACACCACTAAGGTCCTGTTCGAGGTCTCCAAGGAGACTGCCACCCTTGAGGCCAAGGCTTTCGAGCTCAAGCAGTCCGTCGACTTTGCCCACGAGGCCAAGGCTGTTCTCGACTCCTGGGTTCGCTACGAGGCTTCCGTTCGCCAGCGTGAGCAGAAGCAGCTCACCGAGGCCGTCATTGCCAAGATTGAGAAGGAGATCCGGACCCCCAAGTTCCAGCAGCAGGTTCTCAACCAGAGCGTCGCCGAGATCGAGAGTACGTTTGCCTTCTTTTTTATCTTTTTGCTGTCACGATTAAATCGAATGCTAACAATTCTTTACAGAGCTCTTCGCTGCCGCTAAGTAAGCGTACATCCAGTCTCAAACACATCAGCATGGGTTGACGGGTGACATTTGCTTAATTACTATGACAGATATATAGATTTTAAAAAAAAATATATATGTCCAAACCACTTGCTCCAAGATTCTAACCAATTACATTTACAGTACACGCCCTACATTACGTAGGTCGAAAATCCCTTGAATTGCGCCAGGAAACTCTGCGCCATTCCTGCATTCTTCGCCTTCATCTCTGCCGATTTAGAACTGTCATACAACGTCTTGAATGATGCCGCAGCTGCAATTTGGTGTTAGCTTTATTCCATCAGCAGTAATATCAAAAACTTACATTTTAAATACAAAATGTCAGACTTCTGTTGGCCATTCACAGCATCATGGAATATACGCTCCTCAAACTCCCCGGATTCAGTGAACTTAAGATCCGTGCTCACCTCTGGCCGACCGGCCGCGATATATGACAGAATCACGAATAGTAGTGCACTAACAACGACTTGTGTCTGGTTTATCCGCGAGATATACGGAAAAATCATGTACGCGGCATGTGCGGTGATCAGAGCGTGTAAAAGATTGTAGTCATACTTGTCTCCTGCGATCGAACGCGGGGTCATCGTGACTAGTTGCGCAGCACCGTGGAAAAGCCGAAGGGCTGCGTCACTCGGATCTGTTGACGTGTTAGCGTATGGCAACACCAACACACTCTGGATGAATCTTACCTGTTATATCAAACTCAGACAAAATCTTTGCAATTTTCTCCTCCATTTCCGACTCGCCTTCCTCACTCAAGTTCTCGACATCAAAAAAACCGCCATAATACCTCTCAACGTTGAAGTCTTTCACACTCTCAAGTTTCGTAAGTAGCCTTAACAGATCCTGCTCCTTCTTCCCAGAAGCTTCCTTCTGTTGTGATGATTTAGGCTGGTAGCTCGTATAATAAGTCTCCAGTATCCGAGAGTATCGCGGGTAACAGCATGTAGTCATTGTCAGAGCCTCCATCGCAAGCTCTGCGCTATCCAACTTAAACGCATATGCCAAGTGCGCCAGCGGCATTCCAAGCGCGCCTACTGTCGCGTGTAACAAAGTCGCATCATCTGCGAGTAAGTACTTCAACGCTACTTTTTTCCAGTCAAACGCAGCGTCGACGACTTCGTCGTCAAAGTAATCTCGGTAACCACGCTGGTACTCTCGTAGACCGTAGAAGTTACGCCAGTCAAACTCTGTCACTTCGGCGGGATTGTCTTCTTTTGATAACTCAAGTATCGCAGTTCGTTCCTCGTAAATATCTATCAGCTGTTTTGGCGTCGCACCGAGCATGTAGGCTGCAGCAAGACCCTAAGGATGTCAGATCATTCATCTCCGCACTGTTTAACCACACGCACCTGTGAAACATCGTTCGTAAGCCGTCTGTCGTCATATAGCACTGCAAATGTAGCATGATTTGCCCGTATCAGCTGCTGCAATTTTAAACGAGGATCCGTGTTCGCTTTGTAGTTCTTGACCGCGTCCATTTCCGAGAAAGATTCAGGCAGCGGTCCTGAGCTGCCCTCATCGTCGATCTCGGCGTCAGTAGCCAGATCAAGCTCTGATGGACGCTCTGCTCTTCTCGAGAGACTTGAGACTAAATTGCCCATTCCGCCGTGATATATTCAATTAGAGATTTGCAATTGGAAATGTATTTTGGAGCAAACTATACTGCACCAAACATGGAGTCCAGATCGGGGGCAAGTTGTAGAACGCGTGAGTTTTGTTGGAACCCAAACGCGTTGGGACCTCGAACCGTTGGGACCGAATCTCGCGACAACCCGTTTTGTCTAATTCGTGTAGCCTTATAAACTCACTCTCTGCCTCTGTCCAGGCGATAATGGGGTCTGTCTTCAATCCATGGACAGCTCCAGTGTGTCTACGTTTGACCGATGGAAGTTTGGCGATACTCTCCAGTTCTACTCGGAACTTCTCCCACGCGTTTCAGCTCTCTCACTCTCCCTCTTCCCAGCTCTCCAGACCTCGCCGTCGCATATAGTTCGTCTCGGACCGTCACGAGTTTACGTCAGGATCGGAGACATTGCTGGTAACTTTAATCTCAGCGGTAGAGTAGCTCCAGATACTCCACTGTCTTTGTATGATTTAGCGGTCACGAATGATGGATGCTGCGTCGTCAGACTCAAAGCGGATCGTGTCACGCAGCAGGATGGATTCCGACGACCACCGATGGACGCGCGAGAGCTGAGCGAATCGACGGGTATAACTTGCAAAACATGCTCTACGCTAATTATACAAACGGAATCACTAAAGTTTCTCGATCTGCCCTCTGAAAGTTGGTACGAGCTGATGGATTTCTGGCACTGTCACAAGCCTGATCATGACCACAACCACCATGACCAAGAGCTATCGCGCGATGCATTGATACCCCGGTCGAAGATAGCGCTAGTTGATCTAAGCAGCGTTTGGTTGTGTAAAGAAGATATCCTACGGTCAAATATCAAGGTACGTTTATTTTTTCTCGCAGATCCCGACGCAAAGCCAGCCGTCGTCGTTGACGACGAACCCTGGGTTTAAAGAAGGTACTTTAATAAAGCTTCTACCATTTTAAAAGTATCGATACAAAAGCCCTAGATTATATGTGTGTCATTGCAGTGTTGTGTGGTGAAATTTGTGATTGAGTTGGTGACCGCAGA
This sequence comes from Myxozyma udenii, assembly GCA_030705025.1. Classification (NCBI taxonomy): domain Eukaryota; kingdom Fungi; phylum Ascomycota; class Lipomycetes; order Lipomycetales; family Lipomycetaceae; genus Myxozyma; species Myxozyma udenii. Next base: position 31,661 of record JANIWG010000014.1, read on the forward strand.
GTGACAATGTTGCTTTACCCGTTCTGTATTGCGTTCTGGGTTACGCGATGTTGTATCTTATCTGCGTCGCAACTTGATCTGTTCATTTTCGCAACACTTTTGCGATGACCATCACTGACTTCGTCACTAGCTCTGTGCAATATTCTTTATTCATGACACAATGCTGACGATCTCGTGATTACATTTAGATTGATGATCACAACCGTGTTTGCTGCGCGTCATGCTCCACAGAAATCGGAATGGCTGGGCGGAATGTCGATGGCTCTGCGAAACTGCTAAAGTGGGATATTGAACTCACGATTGGGACGAAAACCATCGAATATGATTCCGAGATTTTCATTGCAGATGTTTTGTTGAATGTCGTTGAATATCATTCTACGTACTACTTTGATGTCTGTACTTTCTCGGATCGGAAGACGCCGGCGTTTGAGGTGTGTGCAACTCATAGTCTCCTTTGCTCCGCATTCTTACTGACAATGATAGCTTTGGGTGTTTAGTACTGACATGTTTTTCACAAGCAGTAAGGGCTTTAGGTCATCCACGCGAGCAATGAAAGTCATGTTTCGCGAGCGCGAGCCAGTATCGGAATATGAAAACATATTGACCGAGCAGATAGAGCTTCCTGATGCAGTCGTCCAGTCACTTTTTTCGATTCTCAAGGAGCGTCAAGATTTGATTCCACCGACGATGCAGGTTTTCAACGGATGGAATGTATCGCTTCTACGGCGATTGTAAATATAAAACCAGTCTATTGTGTATAGTTATATCTATTAAGATTCTTGTATCATTACATTCCAAAGCCCACACCGATTCTTACGCACTCTTCGCCTTCTTTTGCGCTTCTCGAAGTCGCGAGCTCTCGACACTATACCACGCAGCGCCAGAGAAAACCAGTGCCGCGCCGATACATGTTCCGAGCGAGAGCTTATTTCCAAAAATGTACATTGAAAGCAGTAAACTTGCGCATTTGCGGACATTGAGTACGATCGCAACGGTCAGTGCCGAGGTGTTACCTGCGAGATTGTTGACGCCTCGAACGCATAGATACTGTGTTGCTGCGTTCAAAAGGAGAAAAAAAACTTGCTTTGGAACCTCGAATGCTGGGAAAAATGATTTGATTTGAGTGGGTACCAGAGTAATGGGCTCGGAAAGCATCATTAGTCGGAACTCATGCACAATTGACTTGTGCATTGGGATGAAGAGTGGCAGCGTCATAAAATGCTGTAATCTCGTTGTTAGTGCTACAGCAAAGACAATGTGTGCAAACAGACGTACCATGTAAAAAAGATTCTCCCGCCAATGGTTTCCATACTTGCGGAAGGTGCTCTCGGTGAACTGGCTCATGATCGCAGACAACGCGAGAGCAAGGAAGAGTAAGAAAATTCCGATACTAAAGTCGCGTACTGACACTGGCTCAGCTGACGACGACGACGACTTAATCCAGTGTATGGTATTAGTACAGAGTTGAGTGGAGCAAAGAGAACGTACCTGATCCTTTCTGTCCGACAGTGTTGCGGTGATCACACCGACTGTGAGCGTGACTACACTGACGACCTGCGCAAGTGAGAATCTCTTTCCGGCTATGAACCCCACAGTCAAACTCATGACCGTTCCACCAGACCGGAAGATGATATGCACTGGCACTGAGATTCTGTATTTCCACACGAAATTGTTGAGAACCGAGACAAGGAAAAATAAGGTCACGATGATCACATAGCGAGCGTAGGGCACGTGTGGTTTCTGGAGAAATAGAGGAGGTCGCGAGGCGTCAAAAAAGTGAGCAAAGCCTTCGACAGCAACAAACAAAAACTGAACAAATGTTATCAGGTTTCCTGAACGTGTTAGATCAATTGCGTGCGGGACTTCGCCGGTGTGGTGTACCTGAATTGGGATACTCCCTAAGAACAGTGTTAGAGTAGAAGCAATAGGCGTAGAGAGGTCGTATTTACTTGACAATTGACTCAAGCGCAAACACATTTGAGCAGCAGCCTCCAAAAATAAGCGCGATAATAACAACCCAGTGCGACGCCGTGACCTGCGCAGCGACGGCAGACGTGGTCTTGACCGTGTTCGAAGCGCTGCCGTCATCGCTGTCGGTCGCGACCTGAGACTTTGTTGTCGGAGCAGCAGCAGTCGCTGTTTTGCGCTGAAATGCGTCTGTTTTGTCGGCCATGACTGATCGGTAAGGATTCTGCTATAACTAGCGGCCTTGGTTGGAGAGTGAGCAGATAGATGTACTGTCGTGATGGGCTGGTCGGATCACTCGTGGCGATGGTGATGGCAGCAGCGCCGCACGAACTGGATTCACCGTCGAGACTTTTACTCCGCGAGAACTACATCCAGCACTCGAAGTAGGTCAGTTGTATGGTATGATACACATGCAATTACTATATACAAAATGATCCATCACGAGAATTGTTTCAAATGACGAAGCTTCTTCGCCTTTGCAGTCTTCGGTGCACGAAGCATGATGATGAACATGATTGTCGTCGCGATACAGACTCCAAACCAAGTCGCAATGTACTGGGAGTGGTTGTTACGCAAATCTATCCGCGGAAGTCTGCCTATCGGGATACCCATCTCCGCCAGCACGTCCCACGATACAAATGACTCTGACTCTGTGTACTTGTTTGCAAGTTCTTCGATAATCAGCGGCTTGGAACCCGTTACCCGCGCAAACTCTGGAACGTCGACAAAGTAGTATAGACCGCGCTCGGGCTCGTTGTCGGGCGTGAACATGTTTCGCGCCGCGGGAGACTTGATCAGTCCTTCGACGTATACATCGTCCGTGACCTGTACAAAACCAAGTTAGCTTGTTCCAACCATCAGCGCTATAGTAGTAACCTACCATTGACTCCTTTGAACGCTTGCTCTGATCCGCCATAGCCTTGCTAACCCAACCGCGATTCACCAAAATCTTCGAGCCATTTTCGCACTCCAGTGGTGTGATCACTGCAAACCCGGTCTCGCCTTCGTGTGTCCGCGGCCCGACGAGGATTTCTTGATCATGTCGGAACTTGCCTTTTGTAATCACTCTTCGATACTGAAGCTTGGTTGCTTCTTCGACGCTGGAAAATGCGTAAGTCGGATTTCTCCCGTTGGTTAGAAAAGGGCGCGATAATACGTACTTTATGTCGGCCGGAAGAACTAGAGGAGGCAAAATCAGACGGTTCTCATACTCGGCAATGAGATCGGTCTTCCATTTAAGACGCTTAATCTGCCACATCCCGAGTCCGAACGAGATAACCGGCATGAGGACTATAAACCAACCATCAGCAACGCAACTTCAACCACTGCACACTCTCCACACTAGAAACATACTCATAAGCGTAAGCATTGCTTTCCTGCTCGTCGGCATTTTTTCCTTCTTTGGTTTGATTGACTCCCAGTCTGTGTCTGTGATAATGCTCCTCCGCGCAGTAACCTGGTGAACCGCGGCATTGCTTGCGCGCAACAGATCATGAACCGTAGCATGACGACGGCCTGCGCGTCCTGCAAACGCCGCGATCGCGATGTTTGCACCACTGTGCTGTGTGTTCAGCTTACACGCTCCTAGAGCTGACCTTCTCGTAAGTGATAACGTCGCCATTGTGCCCAATCTGCTGCCTGCTGCTCTGGGAATCGGCTGTGAATGGCTCGTCTCGATGGGCTCGTCTTCGCGAGTCGGGACGAGAGGCGGTGCGGCGTAAGCAACCCCGGTTCGAACCGGGTTGCACACGGGGGTTTGGTGTCACATGTCATTAGTCGATTGCGCGTGTCCTAATTAGGCTGAGCTGACGCTGCATACGCGCGATCCTCGCCGACCCCCCCGTTTGCTCTCATCGAACGCGTCCTCGTTCATACCGCCTGTTCTTCTTGGCCGGATATCAGCACTCTTGTTTTCGTGAATCTATCAGTTTTATCCAAGCTTTTCTGGTTTTCTTCGGCAAAAACAGCCTCCAAATCGCATCGCAACATGGCTGACGCTGATGACGTCTTCATGTCCTCCGTCGAGGCCGCCGTCAACCGCGCGGTCGCGACGAGGATACCGCTTGCCGTCTTTGTCTCTGGTGCGTGACTCGTTTTTTGAGACGTCAAGTTGTTGAGCTTTAAGAGGACTTCCGGTGCTGACTATTGAATAGACGACAGCCTTGAATCCCAACGATGGCAATCCGAGATCTTGGCAGTTGACGCGGTACGAAATGAATCCTCACACGGCTCACGGAATATGCTGCAAATATACTAACATATCCCTTCTTGCACCTTTATCAGATTTCTAACCTACTGAAACAATTCTTTGTTGCTCTTCGCATCCAAAACGGCTCTACCGAAGCCGGTTATTTCGGCCAAATCTTCCCCATCGCTAATGTCCCGTCGCTGTACATTATCAAGTAAGTGCTTATTCTTACGTATGCGCTTTTTCAACAGCCCTAACAAGCTTTGCAGCAATGGCACGTTATCAGACTATCTCCATGGCTCAATCGACGTCGCGACTTTCACTGAGCGCCTGCAAAAAGCTTCAAGTCCCTCGTTAGCTTCAACCTCGGCTCCTTCTCCTTTAAATAACGCATCCACTTCTTCCCCATCTCCAGCCCCTGCCGCCGCTCCTTCGTCCGTTCCACCCTCCGAAGGTCCAACAGCGAATCAATCACCCGCTCCCATTACACCCTCCGTTTCTTCCTCACCCAGCACCCGCGCTACCGCTCGATCGGCAACACAGTCCACTCCTTCACCAGTACCTTCATCCTTGGGACATCGTAAAACCCCAAGTCAAGATCGATCATTGCGGTATCAGGATGAAGTTCGACGGAAGCGACAGTTAGAGAATGAGGAGCGGCAACGAGTGTTGAAGTTGCTGGAAGACGACAAACACGAGCGCAAGGCCAGAACCCATAGTAATGACATGGGCGGTCGGAGACCATCGAGCTTAGACAGAACGGGAATGAAACAACAGAATACTGATCCGCATCATCATAAAGACTCTGCGCTTGCTATTCGTCTGTTTGACGGTTCAAGTATCAAGCATCGCTTCCCGCTTGATGCGACGCTTGGTGATGTGAGGGAGTGGATTGACTCGAACCGGACTGAGAGCGATGTGCCGTACTCGATCATCAGCCAATTTCCGCACAAAGTATTTTCTGCGTCCGACGAGACCGAGACTCTTGTCTCGCTGCAACTTCACCCTACCGCCACTTTGATTCTCAAACCAGTCAGCAATTACAGCTCCGCCTATTCACCTGTCACTACTATCGGCCGCATCCAGTCTGGCATCTCCTGGGCAGTTGGATCAGTTGGTAACATGCTTGGATTTGGATACAACAATGCTGATGAGCCTATTTCTGGAAACCGGCTGTCTAGCGATAACCGTATCGTTGGTCCGCATTTGCATGAGGAGGATTACTCTGACCCTGCCCGATCCGTGTCGCCAAGTGGACCTCAAACTTTACAAGACATCGGAGACCCGGATCTCGATCGGCGGACATACAATGGTAACCACCTGACACTGGAGGACGACTCTTGAACTCTGAGTGTGCGCAACTCGATCATTGGTTAACATTTGCATTTTTCTCATTGTGAATTCTTTGGCGTTAGTTTGTTCATTTGATGTCTTTCAGATCTCATGCATTGGCCAATACATATGTATTTCTTGGTTAAAAATTTGCAAAAAATCTCGGCGGAAAAGAGAGGATATTTTTATGCTCGTTGTAATTTAGCTGGGCATTTCTTTTTTTTTGCCTTTGATTTTAGTCATGCACGGGTCAGAGAATGTGTGCGTACTTGTGTTTAGCGGCTTAGTTTTTATGATAAACGATGTGTGAGTGTCCAATAATTTTAGGATGTAATGTACAATTGTAACCAAACCTGAATAAATTTACTCCTGATGCTGTGCCAACGCCTCTACTTCAAGAATATCAAGATCTGCATCTTTTTTAGTAATCACAGAGTGATGAACATCATGCGCAAGACTTCGAATCACATTATCCTTTGCAGACTGAATCCAGCTGCAGTAATCCTCGGTAACTATCTTCGCATAGACATAATACACATCGTGAAACGCAAGTAAATGGTTCACGTGTAACAGTGCTTTCAAAATAGCTCGTTTGCCACCTCGCATGATGAAGTACACGTCATCCCAGCATTTCTGAGCTAACTTCCAGTTTCGATAAAGTGGGTAACACAGTGACCTTCGATAACACGCAATTTGAACTTGTCGAATCGACTGGAATGAGGTGTCTAGGCACGAGATATTCGCGGCGAGTTTGCCGATAGTCCACGCAGACTCTGAAGTCGAGTCATCCATAGTCGTGCGGGAATCGTATGCATATGCAAAAAGAAGAGAAAGAACGTTGAGGTAAAGTGATCGAAGATGGTCAGCAGAGTCAATGATGTATGAGCGACGGGGAAGTTCCAGAAGTTGATTTTGCTCATCTGCTGTGAGCGCAATTTCTGGCACTTCTTCAGACGATTTGGATGCCTTGATTGCATTCTTGACCTGTGTAACAAGTTTCGGGTTGTACTTTATTAGCTCGGGTATATCCTCGTTCTCAAGTAAATCTGAAAGGTAATAATCCGGATCAAATTTATCTGCTTCCTTCTGTATCCGCTCTTGCTGTCGTGACTCCGCTGTACTCGTTTCCGGTGCAAAAATTTCATTGATATCATTCCCTGTGTCCGCAGTTTGCCGTAAATACCCACCATACTGTGAATTAAACCCGTATTTCGCTGTCAAAAGAGACTGGTCTTCTGGAGCATTTTGCTCAATCTGCCAGTCAAACGCATCTGCGGTTTCAAGTTCCTCAAGATACTTTAACGCCGCTGGATCATCTAGTTTCATCAAATCTTCATCCTCAACGGTTTCCCCATCTTTTATCGTTTCCTCGCCACCAAGTTCTTGAATAAGAGGCTTTGCTGCGACCGGTGCTGTAGGCTGCGTGTCACTTGTCACGTTGACATCTGCGTTTGTGGATGCTGAAACGTCAACTCGAGCAAGAAGTTTCGTGGTGAGATCCAGGTCTGGAAAAAACTCTCCAGGTGTTTCCTTCGGAAATTTCACATTCAGCAAAGACGCAGAGATATCGAGTGCGGCACTCGCGCGTTCATCGTCGACTATATTTCCTGGAAAATGCAATCTTCACAAATTAGCACGATTGCGTCATACACAGCGAGAACAAAAAAAAAAAAAAAAGAGACCGTACCGAAGGTAGTATGGTGGAAGTGAAAATCTGAAAACATCACCTTCTGCCTGGATTTCTGCATTTTGCGCCTGGTACACCGCGATTAGATACTCTGAATTTAGAGTCAAGTGATTCGCCTTCGTACCTTCAGATGCACAACTTTGATCGCAATGTGAACGTACTCGTCATCTTGACTGACAGTAAAATGAGGCGTGATCATGACTATACACTTTCAAACTCTTATTCGTCCTTCTTTGTTTGGAACAGCCACTTTTTGTCTTTTTGCAGACAGTGAATCAAAATATCGCGTCCGCATCGACGGCTGAAGATGCTCATCGCGAACATGCGGCTCGAGATCTCAAGGCTTGGGAAAATGACGTTCTGTGGATAAAATGTTGAAGTGAGGGGACTTGTGGCTATGTGTCCGATGCGGTGAAGAACTTCGATTTCTCGGATTGATTACTTCTGGATTTGGTCGCGGAGACATATGTACACCACATTGCATTAGTGACATTCAAAGGGAGTTTACTGAGAAGTACACAAGATGTTCAAGGCAGTAGGGGAAACAGCGCGCCTGCTCATGCAGAGAGTACGGAAGGGTGAGTTTTGTTGAACGATAAACGTGGAGGGCTATTAACCGACTTGAATACAGGCATGACGATAGAATCTGCGAAATGGCCGAATGAGATGCCGCTGATTGAGTTTAACGCACCCGATTCCATTGAGAAATGTGTTGTGCGATCGGATATGGAGCTCGGAGGTTACAGTACCGTGAATCTTGACTGGGACGAAAAGGAAAAGTGCGCTCATTTCCACGGAAATCTGTCGCTTGATCTACCTCCCTCGAGACCAGACGTGCAGCGCTCTGGATATGCAATGTTTAGAACGAGAGATCCGCCGAGAAATTGGAGAGACAAAGAGCTTGCATGGGACTTCAAGACGCTGTCGTGGATCGCAATGCGGGTCAAGGGTGATCAGAGAAAGTACTTTGTCAATATCCAGTCAAAGACAGCGTTGCCGACAGAAATTCACCAGCACAGATTATACTTGTATACTCCGGGAGAATGGGAGATTGCAGTTGTAAGCTTTAATCTAGGTGGTTTTTGAAGAGGGAATTAGGCTAACGCGTCTTCAGATTCCGATTAAGAACTTTCTGCTTACACATTGGGGTCGAGTTGAAGCACTACAAGAGCTCGATCGGCACAACGTTCGGACGATTGGACTTGGACTTCTGGATCGTCGTTATGGGCCATACAGTATATACATTGACTGGATCAAAGCCATGAGTGCCGATGACGCAGAGAAGATATTGGCGGAGAAGCGGAAGCTGCTGGAGTCAAGAGGAGTTGAGTTCCCGGAAAAGAAGCCAGCACAGTCGGATACCGAGTCGGAGCAGGAGATAGTGGAGGGCAGGAATAAGGACAAGGAAATGACACTGTAAATAATCAAACTTGTCGGAAATAGTCAAATCATGTTATAATTGTCATATAAGTATTTAATTACAAGTCTAATTTAAACAAACTGAGCCATGAGGGCACAGAACTGGAATTACCACTTCTTCCCAGTGAGCTGCTCGTACGCTTCCAAGTACTTTGCACGAGTCTGGTCGGCAATCTCATCGGGCATGGCGACGTCGTCTTTGTAAGCGAGGTCGTTGGATGTGAGCCAGTTGCGAAGGAACTGTTTGTCGTAGCTGTCCTGACCCTTGCCGAGGGCGTATGTGCTTGCGCTCCAGAATCGAGAGGAGTCTGCGATGTGGTTAGTTGGGATTCGAACGGTGCGACGGAGGAATGATGGAACGCACCAGGAGTGAGAACTTCGTCGACAAGAATGATGTTGTCGTCAGCGTCGACGCCAAACTCAAACTTGGTGTCGGCTATTATGATACCGTGGGTGGCAGCGTAGTCGCGGGCCTTGGTGTAAAGCTTGAGGGCAATTTCCTCGATACCCTTGGCGAGCTTGTCGCCGACAATTTTGGCGGCTGAGATGAAATGCGGTTAGGTTCGAGAAGGAATAAAAGAAGCCGTGTGTTGAGACATACCTTCGTCAGGATGGATGTTCTCATCTGAGCGCGGGGATGCGCACGGGCGCAGAGAAGTTAGCTTTGCGGATCAGACAGAAAAGGGGTGGAACACGCCGGGAAGAACGAAAAGTGGCAGATAGAAAAAAATAAGCGTACCATGTTCGCCGTACTCGGCCTTTGTGCTGGGAGTGTAGATTGGAACGTCGAAGGCCTCGCTCTCCTGCATGCCTGGCCGCACTTTGATGCCGTGAACAGTGCCCTTGGACTTGTACTCCTTCCACGCGGAGCCGGTGAGGTAGCCACGCACAATAGCCTCAAGTGGCAAAATCTTATACTTGCGAACAATCATGCTGCGGCCCTCGAGCTGATCGGCGTAAGGCTGGACGGCGGCGGGGAGGGTAGAGATGTCGTCTGAGATGAAGTGGTTGGGGCAGACGTCGCCGAGGAGGTCGAACCAGAACTTGGAGATCTGGGTGAGAATCTTGCCCTTGTCTGTGACTCCCTGCAAAAAACTGTGAGTAAGAGAAAGAGAAGGTGGATAGAGGCTGAACGCTCATGAACGCTCGTGAACGCTCGTGAACGCTCGAGGGAGGAACGGACGTTTTTCATGATCACATCGTAGGCGGAGATGCGGTCGGTAGCGACGAAGAGCAGAGAGGAGTCGTCGATGGCGTAGATGTCGCGGACCTTTCCGCGGGCAATGAGCGGCAGCGCGCCGTGGAGGTCTGTGGAGGTGAGGGCCATTGGTGGTGAAGGTGGTGAAGGTGGTGACGGTGGTGACGGTGGTTGTATATATGATGTTATACAGCCTCTGATCGAGTCATCCGCAGTCAATTAATTTTCCGCATTCTGCACAGCAGGCGTCGGGCGCGAGCCGCACGAGATGCGCACACGTGACGCAATTGCCCGATTGGGCATACGCGGCCGCTCGTCGCGCTCGCGCGTTCAGCACGCGTCTGTTCGCACCAGGCACGCCCCAGGAACGCCTTGGGCACGCCTTCCGCACGCGTCCACTCTCTCAGCTGCGGCGAGCGGCCCGATTAGGAAATGATGGGGTTGTACAAGCATCGCGGGGCGGACCACGGGCGGGGCGCGTGTCTCGCTCGTCGGGGCTGCGCGTGCTCGATGGAACGCGCGATGCACGTATAAGACCCCACCGTCCGCCTTTTTTTCATCTTGTTTCTTTCTGTTTTCTTGTATCGTCAACATTTTATTGATCCGCCTTTTTTATCTTTCTTGCTCCGGCTCTTGCGTTTGCTTGTGCTTGTGCTCCGTCTCTGCTCTCGCTTCAGCCCTCGCTCCTCTTCTCTCCTCTCCTCTTCTCTCTTCTCATCGCCGTCATGGACGAGCGCCAGCGCTACATGTCCGATCCCACGGACTACCAGACTCCCGAGTACGGCGATATTCTGCAGACTCGTCTTGCTGGCTCCGAGTCAACCTCTCGCCGGATCGAGCTTGCATCATCGCCACCTCTTTTGCCCTCCGACTCTCTCAGCTCTGATCTGAATCTCCGCGCGGAAAAGGACGCTACAGGTGATCCAAATGCTTTTTCCCTTTCTCCAAGCGCCTATTCTGACAAAGATGGTGTGTTAAGCAGTCACCAACCTTGTGTATTTCGTTTATTGACATCTCTCTTCCAGGCCAGCTCCTCTCGTCGCCGCTCATGACACCCACGTCCCGACGCAGCGGCGCATCAGAGCTTCTCACGTCTACACCGGCTTCGACCCCATTCCCGTCCTCCACCGAGCGCAACAAGAAGCACACGTCATTTTTGCCAACTTCATCTGCTCAACGACCTGCAGGAAATCACGATTCTCCAGCGTCGATCCAGACGCCGCTAGATGATCCAAGCACACCGCTCACAGAGAGCTTTTCTCGTTTATCTCTGCAGGATCAAACACCCTACAGCAAACCGCATCCTTCTGCTTGCATTTTTGTCGCCAGGTATGATAGAAGTGGAGATGTGGCCTCCTTTGCTAACCAAACAAGTCTCTCGTCATCGTACTCCCTAGAGAACATGAAGGTTGCCGTGTCGGAGACTTTCGAAAAAGTAATACTCTCTTTTGAATCATCACTTCGTCACTGACATATTAGTGGAATCCGATTGACGTGACTGTACACCGTGACACCTCAGATCGACCATATGCATTTGTCCAGCTTCGATCGTACGAGGACGCGCGCGAAGCAGTTGAGATGCGTCGCGGAAAAGTAGTTCTTGACCGTCCGATCCGTTGCGAGTTTGCGCGTGTCAATAGATCCGTGTTCATCTCGTCCAGCAGACGTTTCATCGACCGAAGGGTAAGTATTCATCAATTATATAATGATGGTGGCATGATATTCACACCGACGCTGCAGGACGTTGAAACTATGCTTGCAAAATATGGTCAGCTTGAGCTTCTGATTTACGCCAACGTTCCTTACGGGCGCGGGATGCTTAGCGGTTGGTGCGCGAAGTTCGAATATCGTGAGGATGCCATTGATGCTTATTTTGTAAGTGTTAAGAAGCTAAGGTGATTGATCTGCGCTAACTGAACTAGTCTCTTAGACAGCAGCAGGTATGCTAGGCAAAGTACATTTGGTATCACGTTGCTTACACTATACAGGGACTTATCGTTTTCTATCTTCAAAATCCCGACCCGAACATTCCAGCGTCGACCGAGAACCCTAGCGTGGTAGTGCGCAATCTCGATGCGGATAACGTGACGAAGAAGCATCTGCAGGAACGGTTTGAGAAACACGGAACGATAGTCAGCATCAGTTTTGGAGATGTCATTCAAAGTCCAAGACCAAGTATGTTGTTCTTTAATTTAAGTCTTCAATGCTAACGTCATCAGGAACCGAGAATAATGGGTCAACTGTATCTGCGATCATCAAGTATGCGTATATTGATGAAGCGCGAAAGGCCATTGTTGAAGAGGTATGAGCTAAGAGTTTTCCCAGGTGCGCGCTAACATGATAGAACAAAACAATGATGTTTGGTCGACGCATGTATCTGAGTTACGGAAACACCAGCACTGTTCCCACAGCCGTGCGACTAGCGCCGGTTCCCAAGTTTGTCTCAGGGTCGGAGAATGGGGAGTTGTCAATGAGCAATATAGAAGGATCGGACGCGTCGTCGACAACTTCGACGCCTATGAAATCACGAGCCGTGAGTTTTGGTTCCAACACTGCAACATACGGAGGACGCAGTGCGTCGATGACGCCAACAAACTCATCTGGCGGATTCCCGTACAAAGCCGGGGGAATGTCCAACATGCGGGATCACGACCAAATCACGCTCCAGAAACGGCAAATTTCAGGACTTGCCGGCGGGATCTTTTCCAAGCCGCGCTCAAGACACGGGCATATTGACAATGGCGGTCCGTTTGCGGATAAGACGAACACGTTCAACAATGGAGCAACGCCGAGGGAATATGAAAACTCGTACTTTCCGGACCAGGGATATTACGACATGACTGCGTATGGATACCCGTATTACATGCAACCTGGAGCGGGAGTGTACGGAGCGTCGGATCCGATGTACTCTCAGATGATGACACCGATGCCGCCTGCTGCGCGTCAGGGACACCAAATGCATCAGTATTACGATGGAAATGGCATGATGTACCAATATCCCGCGTCTCCTGCTCAGTATTACATGTATCCACCCGCTGCCGTATCGGAGGGTCAAAGCAGCCAGCAGCATGCGCCGCAACAGCATATTGAAAGTTCGGATAGTGACTCTGAGCGCGAACGGGTTGAAACTGTCGATGCACGGCGCGAGACGGATGTGCAGTCTAGCGGAGGACAAGTGATGTGCCCCATGCAGATGCCGATGCAAGTATCGATGCCTCCTGTTCAGCATCCATATGGCGTTGAGAACATGGGTGGGCCTCCGATAGTGGGCAATAATGGACCCGTACAGGGCCAAGCTGGTCAGCAACACCCGATGTACGAGATGCCCCCGGCTGTGTATTATAGTATGCCGCCGCCTACTGCCGCGACGGCAGCCCATGCCGTGCAGTTTCCGATGTTCATGATCCCGCCTACGACGATATACCCAGCGATGATGAATTACGGTGCGGGACCGGGTGCGATGTATTCCTCTATGATGCCACCACTGCAGCAGCAGCAGCAGCAGCAGCAACATGTGCAAGTGAAAGGACCAGAAAAGCCAAAAGTGTCGAAAGGAGATGAGAATTCTGGTGTTGTGATGACATCTGGAGTGACAGTGGCTGTAGATGGTGCGGGGAATGAGGAGAGTTGAGGAGGGGAGTGGAGGGGTACTAGCGAGCTGCGAAAATACACGTGAGAGGTCGTTGGTAAAAGAATGATCTATAAAGTACACAAGAGTAAGATTTTTAGTAGTTTTTAGTACCACAATGAAGACATAACGCCAAAAGCCCATGCAATTTGAAGGAGGAAGATGGTTGGTTAATTGACCATTTGCCGCGCGTTGATGTTTATTCGTTTGCGCTTTATCCAATCGGCATACAATTTCCTTCCTTGTCTGATATTTTCATCCACACAATCGTCAACCCTGTCTTCGTAAGCGAAATCAGTGATCTCCGCCGGTGCAGTGTCATTCCATACTTTCGCGACGCCATGCCATGCAAATCTACTTTGACCACCCATGATAAGGACATCACCCGAAGCGACACGGACTTGGATTGGAGTTGTATGTTTTTCTAAAGAGATCAGAAAAACGGCGTCGCAGCCAATACTAACCGAAACGAGATCGGCGTCACATCGTTCTGCAACGTCTCGATGGGGACTTAGGATATCACCAGATGTGTAGAAATTCACTATGCTTGCTTGCGGATTGAAGCGACGACGAGTAGGTGAGGTGGTGTGTGATTGCGGGAGATGTGAAAGGAGGGTATGAAGCGACGATGGGAAAGCAGGGAAGCCAGGTTTGCCTTGTTCGAAAGTGGGATAGATTTTCTTTGTCCAGTCGTACTGTCCACCGAGGGTTACCCATCTTAACTTTGAATCTTGAATTGAAGCCACTGTGATAGGTGAAGATGGGGTCGTGAGAGGTGGAAGTGGTTCTTGACGAGGCTGAATTACTGTATTGCGGGGAGTAGCGAAGATGTGGAATGGAGTAGGGAGGTCGTAGCCTGGAGTGAGGTTGCTGTAGTGAAGCGTTGTAGGCGGGATGTAGCTTTCGATTGTATCAATGAGAAGACGACGTTGTACGGAGAAAGGAAGGAGAGACGGGTATATTCTGAGACCTGGAACTGAGTCGAAAGTGAATTCGTAGAAATTTGATGATGATGATGAGTGCGCAGCGCTGGGCTCGAATGATGAAAATACAGAGCTATCATATTCGTGACATGTGAATTTGACACCCAAGGGAGCGTCGGAGGAAGATGCGATGAGAGTGGAGAGGTCTAGAGGAGCGACGCCGGTGGTTGTGGGATTGTTGCACTGTGCGAGAAAGGCCGAGTGGGACATGTGTCGATACTGTTTGTACAGCGGTTTAAACGCGTTGACAGTGTCTGCGCCCGGAGCTTCGCCAGGAGCTGCGCCTGACGCTCCGTCGGCAGCTCCGTTGGCAGCAGCGGCAGTAGCCGACGGCGTCATTGGACTTTCGTTGACTTCTGGCGTGGTCTTGCGAGGATGTATGGGGAGGGTCGCGAGTACAGACCGTATACGTGATCGTGAACAGCGGGTTGGGGTTGCTCACGTGCGCAATTGGGTGACGTTGTTCGCGCGGCGGGTCTGCAGCTGGCTGGGTCATATATCATACGTTCCAGATATATTCAAGAAGAGGGGCATGTGATAAAGAGGAGTGTAGTATATACCGACCGACTCCTGTATACGATACTTTCAAGAGGAAATACTCTATTTGATACGTACAAGCAATATGGACGGAGCATCCGAGTTGTTTTCGTCGTATGAGGCGGATTTCAGACTTGCGTATGCGGAAGCTACGCAGAAGGTCGATCAGATTCCAGACCTTGCGCCAGGTGAGTTTTACTTTTTATCCGATGCGAGTTTTGTTGTTACTGACTGACACGAACGTTGCAGAACCGAGAAAGGCGACGATCAGAGCTGCGGAAAGAGCGATTGATGAGGCGGACGAGATTGTAAGTGGCGATGGATGCTTGAAAGTGGACGGGCGGCAGGGCGGCAAGGTATATGGGCTGACGACGAGTAGATTGGACAAATGGCGCTTGAGCTGCAGAACATTTCGTCTGCGAACCGCGGAAAGTTGAACAGCCGGCTGCGTGGGTACCGAGCTGATCTTGATAATGCCAAGCGGGATCTGGTGAGTTGATTGCGGAGTTGAGTGAGTGAGGGAAGAGTATGGGGCTAATTTGGATGATATGTACAGAGACGAGCGACAGAGCAGGCCGACCGGGCTGCGTTGTTTGGGTCGCGTGCCGGACGGACGATGGGAGCGGGCGAGATGGGAAGCGATGAGGTATCGCAGGATCAGAGACAGCAGTTGTTGAGCGGGACTGAGCGGCTTGACGCGTCGACGCAGCGACTTCGGGATTCGCAGAGACTTGCGAACGAGACCGAGGCGATAGGCGCGAACATTTTGACGGACTTGCGGGGCCAGCGGGAGCAGATTCTGAACTCGCGAAACGTGCTGATGGAGGCGGACACGCATGTGGATAAGAGTATGCGCACGCTGCGGGGAATGGCGAGACGGATGGTGACGAATAGGCTGATTACGATTGGTATTGTGGTGCTGTTGGTGTTGATTATTGCGGCGATTCTGATGGGCCGGTTTATTCCGCGTCGGAATTAGATGTGAGGGGTGGGGTTTATTGGTTTTAGTATTTTTTTTTTTTTTTCTTCTCTTTTGTTGACCTTTTTACTTGTTGGTGAAGAGAGGTGTTTATACACATTGAGGTGCCGCGCGTCGGAGACTGGAGACGGCGTGCGGGGGATTACAGAAGCCCGACGTGGTTCATCCTTCGACAGTTCCACCGTCCCTGCAGCTTTTCCCATTTTTATTAATCACTCTCCGTCTGATTGTCCGGCTGCGTCGGCTCCGGCAGCGCGCGTGCGTTTGTCAGGCTGACATTTATATTATATGGTTAATTTATATTGAACCACCCTGCCGCTCGACACGCGACTCGTGACCCGCGACGCGCGACACAGCCATTGTGTGCAACGCCCCTGTTTGGGCAATGTCGCATGCGGTGTGCCGAGTCCCGCGCCACAGAGCGTGCGGCGCGTCTCGGGGAATGAGAACGGACGTCGCGCTGTGCGACGCTGTGCGACGCCCATGCGAATGAGCAGTGGTGTAGTGTATACTATGGGCAGTTTTACACGGTGGATCCGATGGTCGAAAAGAGGGTGTTTGTTTATACAGATGTCCTGTGTAATGCGAGCACAGCGGCGCAGGTATATATATATATCCTAGGATATACTTGCTTATAGGCACAGCGGGTACGCCGGCACCCGCGCCCGGGAAGTCGGCTTAAGTCGGATCCGCCTCGGATCGCACGCCTCGACTCGCACAAGGTGCATCGTCAGTTGTGCGACACTCTCATTGTTGTATCAAAGACAATCTTCCTCCGCCAGGACTCCTCCTCCGCACCCGTCCCCGGAGCGGCCGGACCACGCGGCCCTCGACTCGACTCGACTCGACTCGACTCGTCCTCGTCCTCGTCCTCGTCCCCTTCCTCTTCCTCACCTCTCCTCCCCCTCTTCATCTCCCTCCCCTGCATCGGACTCAGTGCCCCTCCACAAGCCCTGCGGTCCACCGTCCTTCTCCCCTCAATGGCCGTCGCAGACAGCGTGCACTCGCCCTCCGCATCGGCCGCGCTTCCCTCCGTGCACGACCTTACCTCCGCATTCAACCCCGTTATCACCGCATCTCCCCCAGTGCAGATACTTTCTCAGCAGCAGCAGCAGCAGCAGCAGCAGCATCAAATATCACAGCAGCAACAGCAACAACAGTATCAACTTCAATTGCAGCAGCAGCAGCAGCTTCTTCAACAACAGCAGTATCAAGAACAGCAGCAGCAGCAACAGCAACAGCAACAGCAACAGCAGCAGCAGCAACAACCAGCGATCTGCATCTGCCCCCAAGCTGCCCGAGTTCCCCGTCCTCGCAATGGTAAGTCGACTCCACTCCGCCTCGTAACTGCCTACTCTCCGCACCCGCTCACACCTCACCAGCATTCATTCTCTACCGCCAACACCACCACGTCGCCGTCGTCGCGAAACACCCCGGCAAGACAAACCCCGAAATCTCAAAAATCATCGGCGAGCAATGGCGCCAGCTTTCCCCCGACGAGAAAGCCGTGTGGCAACGCCTAGGTGACGTACGTTTAACCTTCGCTGCACTATACACACATGCTAACGCCTCTCTAAAGGAAGAGAAAAAATCACATCTTGAACGATTCCCAGACTACAGATACCAGCCCCGGCGCAACGCCAAGCGTTCCGGCGGCGGCAGCAGCAGCAGCAGCAGCAACACCGACTCGCATTCGCAAGGCTCGCCTCCCGACTCGGGCTCTGCCTCATCCTCATCATCCAGCGGCCGTATGATCTGCCCCCGCTGCCACGGCCAGATCGTCAACTCCTCCCGCAACTTTCTTGCCTTCAGAGCCCCGGCTGTCTCGGATCCCAACGCTCCCCTGCAGCAGCACCTCGTCGATCATGCCCATCAACCACAATCTCAACAATCCCCGCCTATTCCGCAACCTCAATTACCCCACCAACAACCACCCCAGCACGTCTACGCCGCTTCTCCATCCGTGCCGCCTTACCCGTCTTACCACCCTCTAACCCTGCCACTCCCGTCCACCACGGGCAGTGGCGCTGATTCACTCAAGCATAACCAACTTCCTCCGATTCTCCCGCGGCGCGCGCTCGTTGACGATTTACTTCCTGACACGCGTAATGGCGTCGACGCGTTACTCTCGCTTACTTCGAATCACCCGGTCCCTGTCGAGCCGTCTTCTTCGGTTTCGCCGGAACCGAGCGGCGGCACAGATGAACGCAAGCAACGACATTCAACGTATGACACGCAGCAATGCAACATTGCGTCGATCATGAACCCAAGCGGCGACGTCAGACGGTCGTCGTCTGTTCACGAGCACGACGGTGGCGCCGATGACAACATGTACGACCACAAGCGCAAAAAGTGCGACTCGGGCGCTACGATGAACTCGCCAAACTTCACTACAACCGCGTCTTCGTCGCCAAGCTTGATTCACCTCCCGCCGATCTCGAGTGCGTTGAATAGCCTGGATAGGCATATTCTCAGCAAGACGGATCCAGACGAAGTCTACGGCACGCCTTGTCTTTCGATTGAAGATAAGTACGAAATCATCAGCGAGACATGCGGACGTCTTTATCTAGACCGTCCGCGCGGCGCGGTGATTGCGATCGAGGGCGTCGGAGCAGCAGCGCGTGCAGCGCGGTCTGCGATCTCTGCAGAGTTGAGCAGACGCATTGATAACCTCGTACCTGTTGCATTAGACGTCGACCAGAACGAGGATTGTGGTGACGATGCAGCAGTGGCAGGCGCGGCTGAGGGACTTGGGATGAGCGCGGAAGGCACGGCAGTGATGCGAGCAGCGGCCGTGCACCGCGTGATGCCGGACGTTGTTCGCTTTGCCCACGGACGCAAGAACGTGGTTGTGCATCCGTTTATCGCGACGCAAGCCGAGACCAGCGCGAGAACACTTGGTCTGTCGTCCCGCGGCGGCGGCGGGCCATTGTCGTCGACATCGACATCGACAGCGGCGGCGACAGCGACCGGCCGTGCGCGGGCATTGTCGTCGCCCATGCCGTCGATGTTTTCAGACTCGGCCTCGCTTTCGTCGGTGAGCTCTGCCTCGTCGCTCACGTGTGCTGCGAACGCGGCGATGCTCTCGCGCACGGCGATAGATGAGTTCAGGTGGTGCGTGAATCTATACCGCGGCGCGGTTCTCCCGGATCTAGTGGTCGTGGTGAGTCCCGGTGCCGGGACGCGTAGTTTTGAAACACGACACCAGCGCGCGAGAGTGGTTGTCGTGAGCGGGAGCGAGCAGATGCATGTGGTTGAGAGCGAAGTGCGCCGAGTGATTGCTGAGCTGGCGCGATGGGAGTGAACTGCTACAGCTTGCTCGCATTTAGAAAGAAAAACAAGAGAAAATTATAAGGGAAAAGAACTTGCATATGGTATTTTTGTTTTGTTTTGTTTATATTGGGCCGGTTTGTTTGGGTTTTCTTTTTGTATGGTTCTTTGCATTTGGTTTTGTTTGTGTGTACATACGATGATGATACATATCGGGACAGGCGTCTCGTTTTCAAAGACGTACATACATAGTAAATGCCGCTCGAGCCGGGCCGCGAGGGAGAAGCACCCCAATTGATTCTGCGCCTCTGCGGCATCTTCGGAGGTGCACTGTATGTATATTTAAGGACAAAGAAAACGCGTGGCTGCGGTGTTTATACAAAGCGGCCCGGGTTCGGCATTGGACATATATATATATAATACGTGTCGAGGATCGCGACAAAGCAGACGCAGTTGCATGTCGACACGGACCGAGTCGGGGGCTTTGTTGTCGGTGTCGTGAGAGCATTTACACATCGTCAATGCATCTGATTATTATACAAGTGATTAATGCTAAGCAGTTACTCGATCGGGAAGGTAGTCAGCGCTTAGTCACATCTGATAAGCCGTGCTGCAGTGTGCACCGGGCGTAGATCCAGTACCCGGACGCGTCTGCCCTGAATCTCGCGCAGTTGTTCCTCCAGCTGCTTCATACAGCCTGTATAGTACTTATATGGTATACACTTAACACTACATCGAGCGCTGCGTAGTCCGCGGTCCTCAGACTGCGCCGTGCTCAGATCTGCGCGCGTTGTTGGGAGATGCGTGCGCCGCGCGATAGGCTGTGATAGGCACGTATTCTGGGTGCTGTAGCACGCTCTCGCAGCCCGGCACTTCCCGCACTCGTGGCTCCACAATAACGGGCCAGTCACATCCGGCGGGTCTCTTATAGGCAGGCATCAAATTTTTCCAGGGCGGTGCAAACAAACAAGGTGCACGACGCAGGTAACTGGCGGTACACGACGACCAATTGTCGCCGAAATATCGCGTAGAAATGAGCAGAAAAAAGCGTAGAGTGACCAAGCGACGCAATTGATGCGAGTTCCGGCGTCAAAACCGCAAAAAACGGGACTGCGGGGGCGGTGGAGAGCCGGCGCGCGCGTCGCGCCGTCTTCGTGGCCTCGGGCGCGCGTTCGCCAAATAAATACGCAGCCTGTATATAAATTCACTTTGACCCGCCCTTTTCTCTTTCTCCCCCGTCCGCCTCCTCTCTTTCTCCCCCACCACCACCTCCCCTCACTCTTCCACCTGCCCCTCCCCCTCACCTCCCCCTCCACAATGATCTACAACGACCAGGCCTCCTCCACCCTCGAGTGGCTCTCCAAGCTCGATACCTCCAACGCGCCCTCCCGCAACTTCCGCCGTACCTGCATCATCGGCACCATCGGTACGTCCTTCACCTCCGTCTCCCCGTCCCTCCCCCTCCCGCTAACTCCTCTCTCTCTCTCTCTGTCCAGGCCCCAAGACCAACTCGGTCGAGAAGATGAACCAGCTCCGCGCCGCCGGTCTCACCATCGTCCGTATGAACTTCTCCCACGGCTCATACGAGTACCACCAGAGCGTCGTCGACAACGCCCGTGAGGCCGAGCGTGTCCAGCCTGGCCGTCCCCTCGCCATCGCCCTTGACACCAAGGGTCCCGAGATCCGCACTGGTTCCACCGTCGGTGACGCCGATATTCCCATCTCCATCGGTGACGACATCATCGTCACCACCGACGAAGAGTACAAGAACAAGTGTGACAACAAGATCATGTACCTCGACTACAAGAACATCACCAAGGTCATTGCCCCCGGCCGTATCATCTTCGTCGATGATGGTGTCCTTTCCTTCAAGGTCGAGGAGATTGTCGACGACAAGAACCTCAAGTGCAAGTGCCTCAACAACGGCCGCATCTCCTCCCACAAGGGTGTCAACCTTCCCGGCACCGACGTCGATCTCCCCCCGTTGTCCGAGAAGGACAAGGCCGATCTCCTCTTTGGTGTCAAGAACAAGGTCCACATGGTCTTTGCCTCGTTTATCCGTCAGGGCTCCGACATCACTGCCATCCGTGACGTCCTTGGCGAGGAAGGCAAGGAGATCCAGATTATCGCCAAGATCGAGAACCAGCAGGGTCTCAACAACTTTGACGATATCCTCAAGGAGACCGACGGTGTCATGGTTGCCCGTGGTGACCTTGGTATCGAGATCCCCGCGTCCGAGGTCTTCATCGCCCAGAAGATGATGGTCGCAAAGTGCAATCTTGCTGGCAAGCCTGTCATTTGCGCCACTCAGATGCTCGAGTCCATGACCTACAACCCGCGTCCCACTCGTGCCGAGGTTTCCGACGTCGGTAACGCCGTTCTCGACGGCTGCGACTGTGTCATGCTTTCCGGCGAGTCCGCTAAGGGCAACTACCCCGTCGAGGCCGTCTCCATGATGCACCAGACCTGCCTTCTCGCCGAGATGGCCATCTGCTACCCGCCTCTCTTCAACGAGCTCCGCTCGCTCACCCCCCGTCCCACCGACACCGTCGAGACCATCGCTGTCGCTGCTGTTTCCGCCTCTTTCGAGCAGCAGGCCAAGGCCATCATTGTCCTCTCCACCTCCGGTACCACCGCCCGTCTCTGCTCCAAGTACCGCCCTACCTGCCCCATCCTCATGGTCACCCGTAACCCTACCGCCGCCCGTTACTCTCACCTTTACCGCGGTGTCTACCCCTTTGTCTACGACAAGCCCAAGAAGGCCGATGTTTCCCAGTGGTCTGAGGACGTTGAGGAGCGTCTTAAGTGGGGTATGGACCAGGCTGTTGAGCTTGGAATCCTTGGCCGTGGCGAGGTCGTCATTGCTATCCAGGGATGGACCGGCGGTCTCGGCCACACCAACACTCTCCGTGTCCTTGAGTGCGTTTAAGCGTATTCTCCGGCTCTCAAAGGAGTTGATTGGTTCGATTTAGATGTTTATGTTTTCGTCTCTCTTGCTGCTGTTGCGGGTTCAACAGCTTTTTTAAATGTTATATAACAATTGATATAGCTCTGTTATGTACCCATATATATATGTATATACTCTCTAGCTCAGCAGCACGCCCGCCGCCTATTTACATCTATAAACTCTATGTACAACCATGCCATGCATGCAGTCATCACTTGTCCAACTTCAGGCCATACACCTTCAACACACTCTCGCTTACTTGCGACGGGCTTCCAACAAGTGGATCCGCACCACTTTGCGTCTTTGGGAACGCGATGACATCACGAATTGACTCCGCACCAATAATCATCGCGCATAATCTATCAAACCCGAGCGCAAGTCCCGCATGTGGTGGACAGCCCATTCCCAAGGCGGTTAGTAAATGCGCAAACGGATTCTCCGGACCATCGATGATTTCCTCGCCTCCTGATGATGATGATGATGATGATGATGATGAGTTGGGAATTCCAACGCCGGGAACTCGTAACACTCGAGCGAGAATCAACCGTTGAAGAAGTGAATCGTGAATACGTGTACTTCCACCCCCGACTTCGACGCCGTTCACAACAAGGTCGTAATGCTGTCCTGATACTCTCCGCGGATCAATCTTCGCGCTTCCTACTGTCTGCTGTTCTAAAAGACGCGGAACAAGATACGCAAGTGAATCAAGCGATGGCATAGTGAATGGATGATGAGTCGCCGTGAGCATTGTATAGTCGAATTCGATATACCCATTCACCAATTCTTCCTTCTCCACAGGCGTGAATAGTGGGAAATCAATCACCCATAATGCTGCAACCGAGTCATTCTCGGTGTTTTGCGGTGACTCATGAAGAAGATGAAGACGTTGCCGACCTAACGGCGTCGGATTCTCAAACGGAAGTTGTTGACGCGTACAGCCGTAAAGTACGTCTCCTGGTTTGACGTCGAGTTTGCGCGCGAGATCAGATGCCGTCGTGTCCAGATCAGACGTGAGTTCCAGCTCATGATCCTTCACGCACTGCGCAAGCCAATCCGATACACTCCTATTGCCCTCACTGGTAATCAATCCTGCTGTTGGTTTTCGTAATCCAGGATACCCATCCGGTTCTGAAGCCAACATGACATGTTTACCATCACGATGCACAAGGACTTCGAAAACGGGGTAATCCGGATGCGCGGTTGCTTTTGCGAACGCACAGCACTCTGAAATCTCAAACCCACCGCGTAAATCAGGCTTGTCGATTCCGTATTTCGTCATTGCTTCGGCATACGTCATTCGTCTCAACGGCGTCAAAATCTCAGTCCCTTTTATTTCTTTCCACATTCGCGAAACGCCTCGCTCGACAACTTCCATCACATCCTCTTTCCCAGCAAACGCCATTTCCAAATCAACTTGCGTAAACTCAGGTTGTCTATCCGCACGAAGATCTTCATCGCGGAAACATTTCGCAATCTGGAAATACCGATGAACACCACCTGCCATCAACAGCTGCTTATACTGCTGCGGCGACTGCGGTAGCGCGTAAAACTTTGGCACAACCCCGCCTTCTCCACCACCCACTTCGGTTGTAGCTGCTGCTGCCGCTGCAATTGCGCTTGCTGTTGCTCGCGCAGGAACCACAAACTCTCTCGCACCTTCGGGGGTCGATCTGAACAACAATGGAGTTTCGACCTCAGTGAACCCTTCATTTTGGAAAAACGACCGAAGCGAACTTGCGATTTTACTTCGCACCGCCAACGCATTCTGGAAATAAAACCCTCGTAGCTGCAAATATCGATCTTTCGCATCCCATTCTTTCGCCTCTCGAACTTGCGACGCGTAGTCACTTGGCGGATTCAACGCCGTCACTCGGGTAACATGAACCTCAAGTTTCACTGGTCCTGTTTCCCCGTCCCGCGCACGATGAATCCCAAGCACACCTTCGACACAAACCGGAGTCTCTTGCTTCATCCTCCTCAGCACTTCTCCTTCATTTGCATCAACGTCACCATCCCGCATATACACAAGTTGGATCAAATTCTCCCGCTCCCTCGCACCTTCTCCACCACTCTCAAACTTCGCCCCTCGTAGCCGCGCAAACACAAGTTTCCTCGATATCCTTCGCGGCGCATTATCAATCCATCCATGTAACACAACACCAACTTTCTCCCCACTTTCAACCCGCGAAACTATATCGTTCTCAGACGAATATAACTCGGCTATCGTATGCGTCGCCCGCTTGAATGAGAATTGCGCATGTAACCGCTCATACATTGCCTTTACATCTTCACTATCCTCCACTGTCGTTGTGGTCGTCGGAGTGCTGCTGCTGTATCGTCGCACGCACCCCCTTCTCCGCTCCAACCCCCATCGCCCATCCTCAATCACAGCTCCAGTACTCTCCCCACGTCTCGCTCCACCCGTACTTCCAGACCTCACGACTCCCGCTTCGAGAATCCGTCGTCGAAGCAACACCCCAACGTACCGCGAAGCGGTCATCGGACGAGTCATGGTTTTTTTTTTTTTTTTTTAAAGAGCGGTGGTCAACGACTGGAGTTGTTTTGTGCCGTGTGGACTCTTGAGCGGGTTTGATCCGGGGCGTCGGGTTTTCGTCGGATCCAAGCAGCAGCGCCGCACGGTTCAACGTTCTCGGGAATTGCTGAAATTGTTCGCGATCGATATATAAACCCAAACACCGACACTACTTTTCTAATCATACAATTACAAGATTCACAATATCCTCGCCCTGCAATCTAACCCGTCCATCTCTCGTCACCTCAAAAAAATCCTGCTCTTGCATCCCTTGCGTCATCAAATTCCGTACCTTCACATTCCCTGTAACCTTGATCCCACCAACCTGAAGAATCTTCATTCCTCTTTTTCTCGAAGACGACGACGACGTAGCACCACCACCACCACCACCACCACCTCCGCCCACGTGTTTTCGAAAAAGTCGAGCAGCGGCATTGCTTGCGCCAAATCCACTAGTGGTACTACTACTCCGATGATCATTCGCAGCATGTGACTCACGGCGCGGATTAAATTTGAAATACTGTTCTTCCTCTGTATTCTCCAGCGCCGACAACCGAACTCGATATCCGTCAAGCGACAACGCCTCCAAATCTCGTCCTCGAATTCCCAATCTCGACTTCTTTTCCGCGGGGAAAAATAGCTCGACTACCGGAACTGACCGAAGTGGCGTCGAAATCGCATCCGGATTCGTAGGTGGAAGATCAATTATCGGACGGCGTGCACTAACCGAGCCGTTTGAATTCGGCTTGATATTCGAGCTAAACATTGCAGAATGCGACGCGAAGATCATTTTGTCTTCGCGCAACGGCCGGAAAACGGTATCAGCTATCGGCGTGAAATTGTACAATCCGTCAAGATGGTAAAATTTACTCCACGACGTGATGATCGAGTACAGCGAGCGCGGAAGTGGTACATTTTGACATGTCTGGCTGGCTGACGTTCGGCGTTTGGAACATGGTAACCGATAATCGTATGGTTGCATTGGATCCGCAAATAACTCGTAATCCAGATCCCGTCGATCGGGTTGTCCTCCAAAGACACCGTCTGTCAAATACTCAAGATCAAGGTCGTCACTACCTTGCACCCGAGGAATCGTGGTCGCATTCGTAATCTTCCTAATCGCAGCTTGTCTTTCAGCAGATAGCAATGACACATCAAGTCTCAACGGATGCGCTTCTGTTGAAAACACAAAACTGGAATCTTCCTTATTAAGCGGATTATCCACGTCAAACAATAGGTACAAATACTTGATCGTCTCACTGAGAAAAAAACTTTCCATCCGATCATCAAGTTCATCTGTTCGCACATCATGCAACGACGCATATCCGCATCGCGTTCGCGCTCGAGATTGCAAATCACTCAGAATCTGAGCGCCAACTCGTAAATAAAACGGATCCTTCGTGGCTCGGTAAAGCAAGTAATTTGACTCGGCAAATTCGGGACGAAGACCGTACCATCCTAACTCTATCGATCCTGAATTAGAAACATAATTCCATCTCTCAGGCGTACCCGCGTACGTCATCCACAACTTGTAATACACCAAGTGACTCTTCACCGCGGCATTGATATCGCCTGCGAGAACTTGAAGACCAGGGAAAAAAGCAGCCAATGAGTCAATCCATGTCGTCAGGGGTGCACCAGAGACAATGTGAATATTCCTGTAGATCCAACCATCCAAGATATTCTCCTTAATCGCTGCGTATGATTGCGCAAAAACCTCTAAAAACTTCTCGTCTCCAAGCAAAATGTACGATTTGAGCGCATACTCAAAGAACGAGTCGACACTTGCTCCGATTCCAGAAAACGCAGATAACCATAATCCAGTGATTGCATCAATTGATGTTCCAACAACATTCAGACTCGTTCTCCGATCCCAAATTGCGAAAAATGCACGGCGAGCAGCGGCTTCATACTTGTCGTCTCCTGTAAGTCTCGACAACGTCGCAAGTTCAAGTACAAGACTTCCTGCACCTGCCGTACACGTTTCTGTGATCGGCTCATTCTCAATTCCGGTCCGTAGATTAACTCGCGCCATCGGAATACCAGTCGGAGTATCAAATGCCGGCATTAGTCTATCTCCCAAATCCTTCGCCAGACGCAATAGTGAGCCGTCGTACCCTTCGATCGCGTGCCCCAGATCAGGAGAGGTGGCGTATATATGTCCCGACAACAACCCACCAATCACGCGAATCGTAGTTTCAAAGACTTGAACCCTAGAAGGAATATCGAATTGAACAAATAATTCAATCTTACGCACTGCAGATTCAAAACCTGCTTGATCGTTCAATATCACAAGGGTATCAAGACTGTCTATCAACGTGAGTGAAAAATCTCCCAAAACATCGTTCAGCCCAATATTTTCAGGATTCGCACGATCGCTTCCCCGTCCACGGCATGCAAGCGGCATAACCTCTGCGCCTGGTCAGCTCCATAATGTCGCAGCAGTTGACATTTCATAACGTACCGTCTTCTGGGAATCCATGTCGCAGGTAATGATTCCAGCCGTGATAAAACGCCTCTCTCGTTTCCTCGCTACACCAGGTTAACAACCATCAATACCCAAGTTAACTCAAACAAAAAAAAAACGCACCGTAGTTTCTCAAGATGCTCTTTCGGAAACGCCTGCGCGACTGGTATCCGCACGAGTAGTAAGCACGCGACAGCCGCTAGCACGAGCGGTGTGCAGACGCGCATTATTGAATGTATGCGCAGAAAGTAAATGCCAATTCAAAGGTGAGCGAGCATTAATATGTATTGGTCGACATGACAAATTGGCGTTGCTAGTAGTAGGTGACGTGCGCTTGGAAGTTGCGCCCGAGATCCGTGTCCGCTTCAAGTTCTAGGTCGCTTGATTCCACGCCCAATCGCAGTGGCTTCGTTTCGCAAGTCGGACTACTCAAATCCAATGCAAACAGCCACGGTAAACCACCAGCGCAGACCGAAAAGAAAATCAATGACCGTGAGCCAAGGTGAGAACAAGCTGTTGTTACTCTCTAGAGTCTCCAACTGCGAGCGCGAGCTTCACAGCGAACGCGCACGTGACGGATCGTTCGCGCCGCACAATGAAATGGCCTTTGGCCGCGTTTTAATCATCCAAAGAGGTCGGGAAGCAGCGTAACAGCAATACACGAAGAGGCGATACAGGAATTGGAGATTTAGAAAGGGTGAAGCTGATATATTGGCTGATAAACGACAGGTTGGAGAAGAAAGTACGCACAGGCACACAGAATGGCGACTGCGAGCGACCGAGGAGTTGCATCGCGCGCAGTGTCGCAGCCGCGGGGAAGTGGAGGTAGTATTCGGCCTGGTGGTGATTCAATTGGACAGACACGGAGTGGAGAGAAGGGAATGATTGCAGATCCGCATGCGATTTACTTAAATCTTGCGTGTCTTGATTTCCTGCTGATTGAATTGATTCCATTCTCGGAGAGAGTTGTTGAGGTTATTGGGGAGACACCGGAGGAGGAGAACGAAGAAGATAAAGATCCAGCGATCGAGAAGGATATGAGAATCACAGAGGAAGAAAGGAAAGGTGCTGTGTTTAAGCACGTTGAGAGTTTGGGTTATAGAGTTGGACAGGGACTTGTTGAGAGGTAAGTGCACGAGATATCGTTGAGGCGCAATGGGACTAAGAGCATACCATAGGTTTTCACAGGATAGAGCACGATTTTCAGATGTTCTTGACATTATGAAATTCATATGCAAGGATCTATGGCAATTATTATTCCGCAAACAGATTGACAATCTCAAGACGAATCATCGGGGTGTCTATGTTCTCACCGACTCGAGTTTCCGACTACTGATGCGAATGAGTACAGAAGCTGGCGGATTGGATACAGTGACTCGCGCACAGCCGTATTTGTGGTTTCCAAGCGGAGTGATTCGTGGCGCCCTTGCTAGTTTAGGTGTGAATGCAACTATCGTGGCAGAGACTACTACGGTCCCGGTCGCGGTGTTTCATGTTCAAACGTTCAGGCAGGAAATGGAGTAGATGTGTAGGATATGATAAATAGTTGGTTGGGGTACGGGATACATAATTCAAGATAAAATACACTACAATATTTCATATTATACACGCGGAATCAAGCAACCAAAGGAAATCCAAAACATAAGCGAAAAAAAAAAAAAAAAAAAAAAAACATTTCTAAACATCGTATGAACGTGACCACAATCTAAGAGCCGAGCTTAGTGGGCTGTCCGGAAAGAAGAGTGTACACGGGAGCATCGAGGAAGTCACGGCCATGGAGGAAATCAAGCTCGAGGATGAAGACGTACTCGAGGATGTTACCACCGAGCTGCTTGACCAGATTGCCGGCGGCTTTGGCGCTGCCACCAGTGGCGATGATATCGTCGACAATGACGACTTTCTGACCCTTCTCGATAGCATCAGCCTGCATGTGAAACACGTCCTTGCCGTACTCCTTTTGGAACTCAGCCTCGACGGTAGGACCGGGGACTTTTCCCTGTTTGCGGACGGGAACGAAAGCAGCGCCGAGCTGGAGGGCGAGAGTAGGACCGAAGAGAAACCCGCGAGCGTCGAGACCGACGATGACGTCGGGCTTGGAGTCGCCGGGGAAGTTTGTTTCGATCTGGATCTTGATGGAGTCGATGAGGGCCTGGAAAATGGACGGATTCTTGAAGATCGGGAGGATGTCCTCGAAGAGGATGCCCTTGGTGGGGAAATCCTCGTACTGGCGAAGAGCGCCTTTGATGAGAGCCTTGTTTTTGACGATCTGATCCTCAGACATGTTGATAAGTGAGCAAGTGGAGAAGGAGGAGAAAAGAATAGTAAAACGGCGGCGTCTTGATCGATTGCTCGATGATGTCCAAATAAAACGGGGCCGTACGTAAGTTTTTCGCAGCTCCTGCGGCTTTCACGCCTATATAGTTCTGGAGGTCCTGTATATATAGTGAGCTTCTACACGCTACACGTTCCTTGATTCTTCAATCACACTGGATGATTGGTAAGAGCCACGTACTATGCCGGCAAGTGCTGGATACGAAAGTAGCAAAGACAACCGGCCGGTATGCTGCACGGAACTGGCGAAGCATCAGCACTTGCGCAATAGACATGGACTACTGGATAGTAGAAGGACTCTCCGGTCGCCTCGTGAACCTGAAGCTGGCCAGAAGCTTGACCTCACAAACACCGAGCAGCCGTAAATAGAATAGTATACTGTGTATGATACAGTACATGCACGCGATCATTTAGCGATATCGTATATATATGCTCACAAACAAAAGCGGCTGAGAGATTTTTGCAATCTCATCTCGCGCGTCCTCTATCCTACGCTAGTTCCGAGCGCAGTTTCGACGACAGATTGAAACTCTGAAAGTAACAGCTGTAGTGTATGCAAGTTCGAGCGAATGGCTACACAATTCAGGAAATACAGAGTCGACTTCCCGTTTGGGGGTTTGCGCTAGCCTGCGCGTGACGAGTTGCAGCACAGCACGCAAAAATAGGCCGGCGGTGGCAATTGCTGCAACGGCTAGCGCCGTTGCGGGTGCTTTTAGTGCCATAATAACACTAGCCGTAGTATTCTCCGCCTCTCTTCTATTCATGCGCCTAAAGCACGGACGCGCGGCATTTTCAAGACGCTCGTCACCTCTCTTCGAGCAGCTCACCCCCCGATTCGACGTAATCCCGCACCGGGCTGACGATCCAGAAAAGCGTCGTTTTAGCCGCCTGATCTGTTTCTTGTTGTTTGTTCTTTGCTGTTTGCTACATATTCTCCTTCGTTTTCTCTCCTCGGTCCTCTCGTTCGCGAACATGGAACTTGTGCCTCTTTTCCGGCGTTGATCCCTCGAAATCAAACAGTCGCTTTTCCGAAGAGCAGCCGAACAGCGCCCAGCATCTCGCGACCATGGCCTCTCCGCCCACGCTCCCGCTCGACAGCTACCCCGACGGCGCAGCTCTTCTCCCCATCGAGGCCATTTCCTCCGTCCACAGCCAGCAGAGCTTTCCAGCCACAGCAGACTCCGTGCAGGACGGCTGGGCTCACGAACTCACCACCGCACACGACGACACTCGCGATGTCTACGACAGCGCATACATCACCGACCGGTTCAACTTTGGATACCTCACAAACGTCTCCATCGGTATGCCTCTGCAGTCCGTCATGGTCCAGCTTGACGCGCTCTCGATTGATTTCTGGGTCAACGGCGCTATGAACATGGACTGTGCTACTCCGAAACTGGGGTACTGCCATGCGTCGAGTGTGTTTGATTTATCCAAGAGCAAGACTGTGGGCCAGTCTCGTCGTGTTGCCGTCGTTCTCTTTGCAAACGGAGACTACGCCCGTATGGGTGCTGTTCGCGACACATTACTGGTTCACAACAACAAGTACCAAATGCGGAGATTCATGTTTGGTATCGCGTTCGAAGGCACAAAGCCATACGGTGTCATGGGCCTGCGGCGAGCACAGACTGTTGGTCTACAACGAGCAAACACCTTTATCAATAAATTAGTGGGCTCAAAGGCTATCCAGGTCGCTGCGTATTCAATGTACATTGACGACGATGTTGCATCAAAAGGCGCTCTTCTCTACGGCGCCATCGACCGCGCGAAATTCGTCGGCGAACTCAAGACTACAAACATAGTTCCGACATCAGGCCACCGACGTGAGCAAGTTTACGTTGAAATTGATGGATTTTCAGTCGCGAGAATCAACGACAGCAAGAAGATCAAACTGAAAACCACGTCGTCACCAGACAGCTTGCGCTTCATACTTAACCCGACAACCT
The DNA here is from genome assembly GCA_030705025.1 of Myxozyma udenii. NCBI lineage: Eukaryota > Fungi > Ascomycota > Lipomycetes > Lipomycetales > Lipomycetaceae > Myxozyma > Myxozyma udenii. The sequence goes on from JANIWG010000014.1 coordinate 63,074, forward strand.
CATGGTCGTTTCTTCCGTACTCTGTCGCCAAAAATATCGCGAAAGCTCTGAACCCTACAGGTTCGCTGTCGTATGATCGTGAGTCCGGAATGTTCTATGTCCCATGTGAACGACGACGACAGGACGATACTCTTCTCTTTGTCTCTCTCTGGTCCGACGTCATCCTTCCTGTCCCCATGAAACGACTAATAAGCGTTGTCGAGAACGTCAACGGCAATCCGATTTGCGCATTCACATTCGTAGCCGAGAAGCCAGGATACGAGCGGACCAGAGACCGCGAAAAGTATTTCCTAGGCGACACAATTCTTCGCTCGGGATATTTTGTCTACGATCTTGATAATTTCCGAGTTTCGGCCGCACCGGTGTCTCATCGATTTGACGAAATCAACACGAGTACAGATCGATTCAACGAAACATTGGCCCCGCGGATCACGGTGCTTGACAACCGCGGCGTTCAACCCGGTACATTCGGAATCAACGGCTCTGTACATCCCTCGCTCGAGGGATTTGAATTCGTCAATCCAACATCGCACAGTGGCGCATCAGTGGCGAACCTAACACCGGCGACATCGAACGCAGTCGTGATGCTTTGCGTCACTGCGATCGCGGCGTTCTTGGTCTTCACATACCTTGTTGTCGCGAAATGTACGGGGGCGGGTGGATGTGTGGATGATGATGAGGAATTTGAAGTCGAGGGAAATGGGAAGGAGTTTTGGCAACGGGAAATAGAAAGGGACATTGCAAAGCGGAATTAATGCTGCATTGTATGTATGTATGTATGTATGTATAAAGTTTACCATGTATAAAGTTATATCGTCACTGCTATTTACAAAATCCATGTCATGAAACCAAGTCGACACCCGCTGCCCCAGCGACATTCCGTGTCTAAAACCAAATGCAACGATACCAGCCAAAATGAGAAAAGCAAAACCAAGACATTTTTCGTAAATCACATGGAGACCATGAACATCGCAACCAATGCAAGAACAATGACAGTAAACGGCGACCTTTGGACGCCTGATGCAGCACTGCGATTGCTAGTACCGGATGTACCAGTACCGCGACTTGAACCAGATGACAAGCCTGTTGAGTTCAGCGCTACAATGTTGGAAGATTCAGTGTTGTAAACAGCTTGCGCGACAGAAATCTGCTTGTTATCGAGATCGTAAACAAAGTATCCTGCGCGGAGGAAGGCGTCACCAAGAAGGTATGTTTCGGAGTCAGAGTCGGTTGAGGAAACTTGGACGCCGAGAGCACAAAGAGTGCTGCCTAGGTTGTTGTACTCGATCGTGACGATAAGCTGGCTGAGACCGACGGTGAGGGATGCCTCGTTGTTGAACTGGACCGTGAATGACGCAGAGGACGATTGCAAAGAGCAGTCAGCCATGTAGAGGTCATAGTCAGAGTCGTAGTCGGTGCTTGAGAGACCCATTGCCGAGGCCATTGAGTCACGAAGGGACGAAGGAAGAACCGCGTAGGTGGTTCCGGAGTCGAGAATGACGTACGTCGTCGAGTTTGATAAAATCTCGGTCGTGCTAGAGCCATCGGTATAATCCATACCGGTGAGCTCAACCATGAGATATGGGTAGTATCCTCTGCGCGCAGGAACGATGTCAACAGTCTGGAGCTCGCCAGCAAACTTTGCGGTATCGTAACCACCAAAGAGAATGTTTCCAGAAGATGCCTCGCGGTCGTTGAGCCAGAGAGAGTAGGCACGCAAGTTGATAAGACCTGCTTCGACAAGCGCAGCAGGCAGGTTGTTGTAGGATGTAGTGGTAGACTCGTTCTCAGTGAAGCCGATGCCGAAAACACCGAGCTGGGTGGACGAGTTGTCGGCGACAGCAAAAGTAAAGTTGTCAAGAGTGATGGAGTCAAAGGAGAGAGTATCCGTTGCCCACGATCCGGTGGCTGAGGAGCCGTCGTAGTATGTGATGTCAAAGTTGCCGCCTGATGACGACGAGCTTGATGATGATGATGATGACGACGACGACGACGATAAAATTGAGGAGCTTGCGGACACGGAGATCAGACTATCGTCATACTGGAACGTAGACGAGCCCGAGGGATTGAACGTGGCATCGGCAATGCAAAAGTTGAGCGAGTCCGCACAAACGGGGTTCGACGACGAGGGGACCCACAGGTCGGAGGATCCGGTGTCGATCGCTGCGCGGACTGTTTGGCCCGGTGTTCCGAGGGTGAAGTTTGCAATGTACGAGCCGACAGAGAGGGAGTTTGTGAGGGACAGAGAGGAGGTGTCGCGTTTGAGATGGCGGCGGAAACGCTCGGCGGGGGAGGAGACGACGTCGAGGGGGAAGTGCACGACGCCGGGGACGGGGGCGCGGGGGTCGAGGCGGGCGTGGGCGGGCGAGGGGGCGGCGGCCGCGGAGAGCGGGCCGAGAAGAGCGAGAGCGGAGACGACGGCGGATTTCATGGCGGAGGAGAAGAGCGGTGAGGAGGAGAGGAGGAGAGGAGAGGAGGAGGAGGAGAGGAGGAGGAATATATACAAACAAAGAGTGACGAGAACTGCCCAAGACTGAAGTGACGCGCGTCGCCGCCGAGGAAATTCTCCCTCCCCGTGCGGCGCAGTGCGGCGCAGTGCGGCTTGGCACGCTAGTCCGCATTGGGCGGGCCAGGGGCAGTTAATCTATATAGTATATAGTTCGCAGTGCACAGCCACACCCCGAGTCTAAATATATACTTACTATACATACATTACAGTCCTCCTGTTTTACATCGTCCCCGCGCCCGCGTCGGCTTCCCCGCCATATCCAGGCGACCCTGACGACCCTGACGACCTCGTCGCCATCGCCGCCCACTCCGCGGCAGGCGTCGTCTGTCCGCTGCCGTCGCCGTCGTCAAACTCGCCCAGACGCTCGCCCACCCCTTCGTAGCTCTCGGCTGCCCCTACTTCCACTCCCGACTCCGCATCCACGCTCGGCACCACGTCTGCGTCCGCGCCCGCGCCGAGCGTTTCCGTCGCAACACGCTTCGCCAACCGCATCTCATCCTCCTCCGCCTCCTCCTCCATACTCTCCGCCCCGCGCTTGTTTCCAACCCCACTCGCGCCCTGCGCCGTCGTCTGCTCAAAACTCTGGCTCTGTGACTGCAGCGCCGCCTCCTGCTGATACCGCCGGATCCAATCTGGCGTACGTGGCTCAGGCGCAACTGACGCCGTCGTACTCTCATTCGTCGTCGTCCACGAATCCTGCACCGGTACCGGACTCGACTGCGGGACCACCGCATTCAACGACACTCCTGCCACACTGCTCGTCGACAGCCCAGGACTAGACGTGCTCCGCGCAGCTGGCAATGGCAAAGAACTCACTGGCGCTGAATGCAACGAACCCTGTCCTGGAAGCGACGACACCTGTGATGACGACGGTGCCTGAAGCGGTTGTGGCGGTTGTGGCGCCTGTGGCGCCTGTGGCGGTGCCTGCATTGCGCCCAGCGGCGAGTGTGCGACTGACGGTGACCGACTCGGCTGCGGTACTCTGGGACTCACAACCAGCCCAGGACTATGTGCCAAGCTTGCACTCTGCAAAACCACAGGGCTGTGAACCACCGGGCTCATCTGCGCAACCGGACTTTGATGCATCACTGGGCTATGCTGCACAACCGGACTGTGCTGAACTCGACTGTGCTGAACTCCTGGACTCTGGCTCATTACCGTAGCTGAAGCTCGTCTTCCATCAGCGCTTCCAATCAGCTGCTCCAAGTTCATTAAATCAGACTCAAGCCGATCCAGCATCGGAAACACCCTCGTCCTCCGTTTGTCACTCGCGCTGCCGTTGGTGCTGCCGTTGGTACTGCCGTTGGTACTGCCGTTGGTACTGCCATTGCCATTGGCTTCAGCCCCTGCTCCTGCCCCTGCTCCAATATTCGCAGCAGCAGCTTCCTGCGTAACGCCACCAAAGCTCGCCGGATGCTGCACGCTTCCACTTCCAGGCCCTGCTGACGACCGATAGCCACCATCTGACGGCGCTGACGCTGATATAGAACGCTCAATTCCAAACGGCATTTGCCCATTCGTCGCTATCGTCGTCGCTGTCGTCGTCGCTGTCGTCGCCGGCATCGCCGTCGTCGCCGTCGCTGCACTTTCCTGAACCGGCGGCGGTCTGTAAACAACTGCGTCGTGCCATAAATCATCCTCGAAATCGTCATCCAAACCTTCAATCTCTAACGACAATTCACTCCGATGTCCCTGTTGTCCATTCGATACTCCTCCCGGTGTTGGTGTCTCTGTCGCTCGCACATCGTTTGGTAATATCAAATCAGGCGTCGCAGACGGTGTCGCAGACATGGCTGGCGCAGATACACCGTTTCCATTTACTGCTAGTCCTGTGCCTGTGCCTGCGTCTGTCGCATGCACAGCTGCTGGTGCAGAACTCTGAACTAAATCATCCTCGTCATCGCTACTAGTCAAATCAATAAAGTTCGCCTGTCCGCCCGGCGGCTGAGACGGTCGTTGTGGTGACTCGTCTAACTCAAATAACTGCCTCGGTTCCTTCTCTTTCGACTCTCTCAACTTTCCACGCTCGTCGTCCGAATCAGATGTATCACCCCCTCCAAGATCCTGCTCCGGAACTTTCCACGTTCCATCAGTTGCTATTTCAATCGACTCCACATTCTCATGAGTGTTGCGTAGAATATAGTCAAAATACCCATCAACCACCAAATCCTCTATCGGCGCGCTCACATTGCAAACAGGACATTGCCACATAGGAGCCTGCTCCTGCAGCTGAATGTACGAGTACGCATCGAAACATTGTATATGCGCGCATCTAGTTGACCTGATCGGTACTTTAATCCGTCCAAACGACAACGGGCATTTAAGCGTGATAATACTCGGTCCTGCAATAATGTCATCGTCGTCCTGATTCTGCTTGATAATCTGACTCTTCACCGCCTCTTTTGACAAATGATGTCCCGTGGATATTCGCGTCACAATATCAGCTGTTGACCTCGTGCGCGCCAGATATAAAACCAGTGTGTATCGACTCCGTGTGTATGCATAGATAATGTTCACTGTATTCACAACATCTGCGTCAATGTTTGTCAGCGAAGTGATGTCTCCCGGCTTCGCAGTTCCCGGTTTGTTTTTTAATCCACGGAGATTGGCGTGCAGCTGCTTCATATTCACCTGCACATCTATACTCTGTGGGAACTGGACTGTAGTTTGTCTGAACGAGTCGTCCGATAGCCCTGCTAGAAGGAAAATCCTATATGACGGATCGCCCTTCAGCCTGTCAACTTGTGTTTGCGTCAGTCGGAATCGCATCTGAACTGTGCTTCGATTCTCAGGTACAGCGCCGCAATAACTCGGCATCGTCAACGGCGTCATGAGCACAAAAAACGGACTTGGCTTAAACACCAGTTGAGCTTCATCATCTGTCAGCATACGCGCGATAAAATAGACAAAAAAATAAACATACTACTAGGTGGACCTCCTGGAGTAGCGCCCATCTCATGACCTGTTCCAGGTCTTGCTGTATTGTTATACACGGGTCTTGCTGTACTATACGCAGACTGATTTTGAGGATTACGGGGGACCCATCTTTCGATAAATTAGTCTTAATTACTTTTGATCTTTGCTCTGATTCACATACCCAGGTCTGTTATTCATTGCTTCCGTGTACCGCAGAAGAATCTCATCCTTCAGCTGGTTGTATAACTGCACATTTCGTGTATTCTTCAAGTCGTTCAACCGAGCCACCAGCCGTAACTGCAGCTGACTCTTGCGACCAGTCTGTGGTAACCCAGCAACTCTGGATAAACCTTTCAGTGGCGGAATCGTTAAACTCGAGTTAATGTGCCGGAGTAGCTCCTAAAAAGTGTCTGTTAGTTCGCTTGCTCTGCGTCGTTGCGTATCGCATCTGAATCCAGAATCACTTACCGCATGCCGCGCAAATGGATCTTCCTGCATATTGCAGAGTGTAAACTCAAGCGTAGCGCTGCTTCTCTATAGAACTAAAGAAACGGTTGCCAGGCAATTTTGGCGGCCACCAACAGAGCGAGAGTATTAACAACTTGGGCGCTAGACAGTGGGCTTGTTACCGACTGAGAACCATTGCACCAGGACTTTAGTACCAAGTTTTTCCACTTTTCAACGTTTACCAGACGCGCTTTCCACTTTGCATTGACCGGTGCCTTGGAGATTTCCGTTGCTTTGAGAAGCACCGCGTGACATTCAAGAGCGCGTCGTTTTATACGGCGACGCGATTTCCGGTTCCAGTTTTCGCCGTCATGAGCTCGCTCCGCGCGCCGCGTTTGGGAGTCTCGCGTATACCCTGTTTTACCCAAACCCTCGACTCTTCTCCGCTGCAGTTTTTTTCATCTCCCAAGAACACAAAATCTACACAGTCTTGTCCTTTTGCACCTTCCACTTCGCCACCTCAAATCGCATCTCTCAAGCCATATACAACCTCACAATGGCCAAGTCGCTCCGTGCTAAAGATAAAGTCCGCCACCGCGTGCTCAAACGCGCTGCCGTGTTTGAACCCATCGCGCTCGCCCGTACTGCTCGTCTCTCAAAGAAACTCACCGGCCAGGACCCGGCTGCGAAGACGCAGTCCACTGAAGGTTGGTGCTCTCTCCTATCAGATGCATCTATGCCTGAGCTATACACTTTCTTGGGACTGGCTGATCACGAGGATCTCACGTTTGCTGAGAACCGCAAGTGATCATCTACTTCTTATTTCACAAGTGTTAATGAACGTATGTGCTAATGCTTTCTTACTTCAGACGCTTCTGCCATGGATCTGGACGACGTCAAGCCTGCGGCCGAGACTACGACTGGTCAGGAAACTACGACCACCAAGATCAGCACCAGCGGCTGGAAAAACTCACGCAACGAGCAGTGGAAGCAGAAGAGACGGAGCAAAGTTGCTGTTCGCAAGAAACAGGGAAGCAAGGCGCTTGTTTTCGGAGCCAAGAATCCTAAGAAAATCAACAAATAAGCGACATTATCTCTCGAGGTTATATTTTTTTTTTTTTTTTTTCATCACATGCACGAAAGTCTGAGGTCATCCATAAAAGTTGCTGGAGGAACTGGGGTTTTTGTCTACTATGATCACATCATATTTGTTACATGGAGTTTGGGCACTGATCTGTTAATTTTGTTTTTATAATCATCAAATAGAGTGTATTTTATGCTTATCACTTTCATCTTTCTGTAGAAATAACCGTAATCGCACAGAGTTGTGAGTAGTGCAGTTCGTGTCCAAAGCTTACCAAAAAGGAAATTCCCAACGGAGAAGCGCTAACCCCGAGAATCTTACGCGGTGCGTTTGCAAAAAAAAATTCCCCACGCACACAAGCACTACGCGCACTTCAGCACAGCGAATAGCTCTTCACCACCCACACCCGACACCGGCGCGTAACGACAACACCGAGCAGCACCTGACTACGCGCAATCATGGCCAAGTACCGTGAGCGGCACAATGCGAAAGCGCGTGCGGGATCGCTTGCGAAGCAAAAGAAACTGAAGCAATCTCGCATGCATCGCGCTGTGCGAGAAGCAGGAAACGAAGAGAACTTGACTGATGCGACAGCAGCAGAGACGATTCCTGAGAAAACATTTGAGCAGTCTGTTGATCCAAATGCGGTGGTTTTGGTGCCTATGACGGCCGAGGAGAAAGCGGCGAAAAAAGCAGAGTTGGAAGCATTGCTGAAGGCCCCGGAGTCAAAGTACTCACGCGCTAAGCGAAAACGACTGGATAAATATATCGAGCGTCAGCTGAAGCGAGAGGAAAAAAAGGTTCTGATGGAGAAACTTTCTAACTCGAAAGTTGATACTTCGATGTTGCATAGCTTGAAGAGACTCGGAACGGATCATCTAACCCGCAGGGATCAACTTAAAGAAGCACTTTTGAAGGAAAAGCTGGGAACGCTTGACGAAGAGGGAAGGAAGCTGTTGTATGAGGAACGTGAAGTCAAAGATTTGCCACTGCCGACGCAGAACACGCAGACTGCGCAGTCGGTTATGAAGACCTCGTTCAAGTCTACACCAAAGGAATCGTCGCTTAAAAGATCACACAACGAGGTCGAGCCAGAGGAAACAAAGTCTGTCATGGCTAAATCCGAGCCTACTGCGCCAGCTACTCAGCCACAGCTTTCAGTTAAAGTCAATACCCCCGAATCAACCGCTGAATCGAACGGAACATTAACTGGATCCGGATTTGGCTTTGGTAATCTTCAAAAAAGAGTCAAGACGGGGCCTGCGTTGCCTATGCGACGAAGTTTAATGAATGCGGATGTATCGTGGCGGGAAAGATTGCATCAAGAGCAGTTGCGGAAGGCGAAGATTGAAGTTGATGACGATGAAGAAGAAGAAAGTGAGCAGGAAGATGATGACGATGAAGATGATGACGATGAAGATGATGACGACGATTCTGTGGAGGAGAACTCTGACGAAGACGAGTCAGAGGAAGAGGCGGAAGATGAATGGCATGGTTTTGACGAAGACTCAAATTTGCCTAGTAGCAACGGCTCAATCTTGCTGAGAGTCAACTCAGCTTCCGACGATGAGAGTGAAAAGGATGATGAGGAAGAGGAAGAAGAAGAAGAAGAAGAAGTGGAAGAACATGTGGAAGGTGACGACGATGATGAGGAGACTGATGGGTCTGAGGAAGGATCAGAGGAAGAATCCGATGATTCGGAGGAAGAGTCTGAAGACGAAGCCACCGTTCCATCCATTGATGCTGTTTCTCGGGGTCGCAGGTTCAAAGAGTGGGCAGAAGCTCAAATTCGAGGTGGTACGACAGAAGAGCTTTCCAACATCAACACTATGCCTAAGATTGAGGAATACAAGCCAGTCGAGCGCCCTGAAGACCGGGCTACGCCGCCTCCTGACATTGTCACTATTGAGAATGCGGATAGTCGAAAAGCGTTTACTGTGTCTGTGAACCGGCCTCAAGAGATCCAGCTGGCGCGTCTCAAGTTGCCAGTTGTTCAAGACGAGCAGCCGATTATGGAGGCTATCAACAACAATCTTTGTGTCATCATTTGCGGTGAAACTGGTAGTGGTAAAACCACACAGGTTCCACAGTTCTTGTTTGAGTCTGGCTACGGAAACCCTGAAAGTGAGACGCCTGGAATGATTGGAATCACTCAGCCGCGTCGTGTAGCTGCAGTCAGTATGGCGAAGCGTATTGCTGAGGAATTGGGACCTGAGCATGCGAGCAAAGTTGGTTATCAGATCCGATTCGATCAGACCGCGTCGCCAGATACCGCCATCAAATTCATGACAGATGGTATTCTTCTTCGTGAACTTTCCACTGACTTTGTTCTGAGTCGGTACTCTGCCATTATCATAGATGAAGCTCACGAACGTAATGTGAACACTGATATTTTGATTGGCGTGCTCAGTAGAGTCATGAAACTACGATACGACATGAGCCGTGAACCGAACGCGAAGCTGAAACCACTCAAGCTGATCATCATGTCAGCCACGCTTCGTGTTTCTGACTTTTCAGAAAACAAGACTCTCTTTGCAACTCCTCCTCCAATTCTGAACGTTCAAGCACGACAATACCCGGTATGCTTTTCTAATTTTTGTCATATTTAACTCTGTTTGCTGACGTTTTGCAGGTATCAACTCATTTTAGTCGTCGAACAGCTACGAACTACATGGATGAGGCGTTTAGCAAAGTGAGCAAGATTCACCGCCGTCTTCCACCAGGTGGAATTTTGATTTTCATGACTGGTCAGAACGAAATCACGACATTATGCCGCCGCTTGCGACGCGAGTTTGCACCAAAGAAAAAGTATGGCGAACGCGATCTTAATGATGATGATCTTGAAGTTACCTTGAAGCTTGATGCCAGAGATGCAGATGTTGAGGCAGAGGACGTTGATCTTGGTGGTGATGCTATTGAGAATATCGATGAACTTGAGGATGACTTTGATGATGACAAGTCTGAACCTGAAGTCGAAGAAGGTTTCGAGGAGCAGACAGATGAGATTAACGAGAGTCCACTACATGTACTACCTTTGTACTCTCTCCTGCCCACTGCTCAGCAGCTCAAGATCTTTGAAGATCCTCCCGAAGGTTCGCGAGTTTGTGTCGTGGCAACAAACATTGCTGAGACGAGTTTGACCATTCCTGGAATCCGATACGTGGTTGACTGTGGTCGCGTAAAAGAGCGCCATTATGACGAGGAAACTGGAGTCCAGAGATTCGACGTCGGATGGATCAGCAAAGCTAGTGCAGACCAGAGATCCGGTCGTGCTGGTCGTACCGGACCAGGTCATTGTTATCGTCTCTACTCTTCCGCGGTGTATGAAAGTGAGTTCCCGCAGTTCTCAACCGCGGAAATCCTGCGCATGCCGATTGAAGGTGTTGTCTTGCAGATGAAGACCATGGGAATCGACACTATTGCAAACTTCCCATTCCCGACTCCGCCCAACAGACAAAGTTTGGTTGCAGCTGAGGGATTGCTTAGTTATCTAGGGGCGTTGAGCAAAACGGGTGCGTTGACAGAACTGGGCCGGACGATCGGACTTTTCCCGCTTGCGCCGCGATTTGCAAAGATGCTTGCAATCGGCCAGCAGTTTGATTGTCTGCAATTTGTCATTGCGATCGTCGCGGGTCTTTCTGTCGGTGATCCGTTCTTGAGTGAACAGGAGCTTGATTTTGATGTTGAATCTGGCGGTGAAGACGAAAGCTCAGGGCAAACTCAAGGAAGTATTGAAGCAATGCGTCGACGCCGCAAGGCATACTACGTTGCCCAGCGCAAGTTTGCAGGTCTCGACAGTACTTCGGATGTGCTCAAGATGCTTTCCGCGATTTGTGCATACGAATTTGAAACTGAAAAGCCGAAATTCTGCTTTGAAAACTTTCTGCGCGAAAAATCACTTGAGGAGATTCATAAGATGCGATTGCAACTGGTGCGTGTCGTCGCTTCTAATGTGCCGTCACTTCGATCTCTCAAGTTTGACCCACGTCTCGGCGCACCGTCTCCCACGCAAGTGAAAGCACTAAAGCAAATGGTTTCCGCGGGATTTGTTGATCAAGTCGTCGTTCGCGCCGATCTTGTTGCAGGCTACGATGCTGCTGTCGCTGCGGGACAAGCGCCAATTAAGAAACGCGCAAAGATGTCTGATATTCCGTATATTCGGATGAACGCACAGACGTATATTCGAGATGGTACATTTCTAAGCGGCAAAGGCGGCGTTGATAAATCGTGTTTACGCGAGCCTGAGGAACCAGTGTATGTACACACCAGCTCGATTCTGGGATCAGCAGATGAGATGAAGGAAGTTACGGATATGCCGCCGTTTATTGTGTATAATATTATTCAACAGAGCGCGTCAAAGCGAAGAGATGAAGAAGGGAACGAGATTAAGGGAAGGATCAGAATTAAACCATTGACTGCGATCACGGCGAAGCAGTTGGCTAATCTGGCGAAATCCGCGTGAGTCGTGTGTGCGTGAGAGAAAAAAAAGTTTTTTTTTTTTTTTTTTCTTCTGTTTTTTTGTTTTATGGGCATTTTGTTTTGGAGATTGGGTTTTATCAAAAGTTTGTGTTTCTGTGTAATTAAGCATTTTTTTCTGAACTGCAGTAGTTTACAAGTCATGAAACCGCAATTGTATATGTGTACTGTAGGACTCAGACATTCATTGTTATACAGGAGTACATGATGCAGCGAGCAAACCCGAAAATTAAAAGACCACGATTCCAAAAGACGACTTCAAAGCACACAGCCACAACAAAAACTATATACAACCTATCGTGTCTCTATTATCATCAATTACACGACGGTACTCCAGCAGTAATCTGAAAAAATAAATTTGCATATCTTCTTTCCTCAGCACTTTGCGCGACCATTGTCGTGATTGTGACGCGACAAATTTGGCAGCAGAGTCATTCTCCAGCAAATACCGCACCAGCTCAAATCCTTCTTTGAGATCAAGTGAAAGAGGAACGTAATGCACCCATGGAACTAGACGCTCGTCGTGCCATTCTCGGAAAAGAGTCTGTTTGATCACCATCGATCGTGACCGAAGAAAAGCGTAGTATCTGGTTGAGAATGAATTTCCATCGAGGTCAAGTAAGAACTTGTATCTCCATGTATCCTGAAATCCTGCAAGCGGCGCATGCTCGCCAAAGTGAGATTGCTGATCAGCGCAATCTTTTTCGTCACACTGTAGGTAAGCAGAGAACTTTGCGTCAATGTATTTCTTAAACACAGATTTCGGGAACGTTTGCTCAATGAATACTGAATCAGCATGTTGTTGCTCACGATCGATATCCTGCTGCTTTTCAACTTCCAAAAAGTGCACGTTATCTGATTCTTCGATTTCCTTCTTGTCGCGCGATATTCCTAGCATTCCCTCGTCTTCACCAGCATTAGTGCCTTCATTCGACTCAGCTTTGTCTGCAACTTGTTCATTTTCCTCCGTTTCGGGCAAACTGACAATCACAGCTGGCTCTTCGTCTTCAGCCACATCACTACCCGTCTTATCCTTGTCAACATTGGCGGTCATATCGACAGATGGCGAGTCAGCTTCCGCTCGCTTTTGTTGGCTCTTTGCTTTTGCAACGTCAATGTGTGCGTGTGCTTTCAGTGTGTTGTGTGGATCAGCAGGCGGATTTACCGCCACTTTGGAGCTGGTAGCAGTAGGCTTGACTTTGAACAGGATATTCGAGCCACCGTTTTTCTTTGCGTTCTTGATTTCATTTAAGTCGACAAGCATAGTACAGTTCTCATCAAGCGAGTTAAAGTACGAAAGTGTCCGCTGGCGATGTCCAATACGCCAAGATCCGTCACGGGATCTCAAGCCAGTAGACGAGCCCCGCCAATATACAGTCTCGCTTTTCTCGGACCATGCAATATCTTGTGCTGGGTCGTACACTGCACGCTCGACAAAGTAAGATGGCGATGGAAACAAGATGTCGCCAAAAGTAGATAGTTTGCTTTGTGAGAAAATAGGAACTGCTTCTGTGATCACGTTGAAAATTTCCGGCCGCACAAATATTCCATGCTGATGCTGGTATGAAGGAGACAGGCATACATCAGTTGCGGCAGTGGTATTTTTGACGAATCCGATCGAGAGCGATGTCTTGGTGTGTCCGTCGTGATTTCCCAACTTCACGGGCGTAGTAGGAGGACACGATAGTTTACCCAATCCCCATGTAGACTGGTGAGCCACAGAGTCAAAGTTTGTTTTGTAGATTGACAGCAGAGGCTGCTCAGCAAGGTCGATTTCAGTATCAGGAAATGGCGTGAACTCGTTCTTTGTGCCTGAAACCGGCTGTGTGACGTTCATCAAAGCATGAAGATCAGCAAAAGGAAGAATCACGCGCGGTGCATCAAGCAAGTTAAACGCGAGATCCATATCTGGAAGATACTGCACAAACTCGCCAATCATAGTCGACAATGCCGTTTCATACCAGTGTCCTGTAGCTCCAGTCATATTTGCGATTGCACCACTGCGAATGTAGATGCCGAGCAAATGACTATCCGGATTACTCAGAGCATCGCGCACGGTTTCACGGATCTTGCGTGGCTCCATACCCCAAAATGGACGAAGATCATTGTAAATACTGTTATAGTCATCCATTATGGATGAGGAATGTGAAAGAGCGTATGCATGCCATTTATCGAAATGCGGTGGTGGGTTCATTCCGTATCGAGAGCGGTACTCTTTAACTGCTTCGGGGTATGTCGAGGTCTGGCGTGAAACCATGGTGTCGAATCGATCCAGGTTTTGCGCCATCAAAAACGATACGGGGTGGATCGTAGTATTCCAAGAATCGTGTGAGCTGGCAGTCGAGACCGCAACACGCTGAGTAGATATGCCCACACGTCTAGGCTGGACTACCGCAAAGATCGAAAAGCCGAGAATGAAGATACCAACAATGAATCCAATTGCTCTAGTCACACGAGACGAAAAGTACACTGCACGTTTCTCGCCCATTGGCAGCAGCGTACTAGCAATAGCAATGTATGAGATACACATCGACGCGACTTTCCAGGCGGCGTGAGACACGAGCGCAGAACTGAGATTTCCGATCAGATCGACGAAAGAGGCGTTAATTGGTGACAGTTGCTGAATCAGAACCATGATAATAATGTTCTTGACAGCTGATACAATCGACCATAAAATAATCATGGCCGCAAGACCATCTGAAGAACCAAGCGCGCTCCATCCAGCCCATCCGTCGAGAAGCAAGGACATTGCCAATAGTCCACCGCAAGTGTACGCGGAAATCTCACGGAGAACAGATCGAGTGAGAGGGATGCTGACGTCGGAAATGGAAAGGTAAGTGGCAGCAAATATACTGGAGCAGATACCAAGAACCAACTGTGCAGTACCAGGGTACTTTGGTGCGATAGCGAGGAAAGATGTGAGTGTTATGAAGATCAGAGTGGGCAAATCGACGTTTGGAACGGCATAGTTGAACGCACGCTCGGTCGAAGACGAGGCATGATCGTGATCTTTTGTGGTTTCGCTCGACGACATGTACTGGAACCGTAGAATGTGAACAAGGAATGGAATGAGAACCTGCGGCGATTGTCAATGCGGAATTCTCTCGTACGCGTCTTGAGATACTCACGGATGATAGACCGTTACCACGCTCGCCCAGCAAACTAGCGCAGACAGTGCTGAGGACGATACATGTTGAGCAAATGACGACGTCGATCCGTCTATACTTTTGGTGCTTTTCCGAGCGGTACAAGAAGCGATCGAGCGGCAAGAACGTCGTGATGCAGAAGGACGCCCACGAGAAGCTGGCAGAGAACAAGTAGCGAGAGTAAGGGATCGCGAAGTTGGCGAGAACGGCGAGAAGAGATGCCACCAAAGTGAAAAACGGAGCCGAGCGCGCAACGCCGTTTGCGAACGTGATTCTGAACTGCATCGCGCGAGGGAGGGAGAGCAGTCCTCGCGCGGGGACAGGCAAGAGGGGAGGAACGGACGCGAGGAGTCGGATCTGTGGAGCGTGGTACGCGGGAAGGACTAAAACATGGCCGGAGACAGCCGGGGAGGAGCGAGACACGGCAGGACGTGAAGAAGTGTTTACAAACTGACGAGACGGGGAGGTGTCGATAGCACGCGAACGAGACGCGAACGAGACGCGAACGAGACGCGTGCTGTTTTTGCGCGGAGCGTCATGCGCAGGCAGGGCCCGCACAAGCTTGTGTTGCGCGGCGCGGCACGCTAATTTTAAGTCAACAATGAAACCTTGTTCTAGGTCGGTCACAGATTCGCATTATAGGGCTGGGGTCACGACGCCGCACGCCGCACGCCGCAGTTAACGCGTAACACGCACGTTCGCGACGCGTAGCGTTTCCGAACGTCTGGTCCGAAGACCCCTTGCAAAAATTTCACACAGGTCCTTTTCTGTCTGTATTTTTGGACGTTTGTGGGGTCGGCAAGAAAATGGGACGAAGGGAATGTTTTCATTGGCGTTTAACGCATTGGACGGTGCGACAGAATATGTTTGCAACGAAATTTCTGTGACAGAAAACACCGCACGAGTCATTCGATGCAGTCCGTGACAGCTGTTGTCTTTCATCATATCATAACTGTGACCTCTGTCAAACTGCGCTAGGAGATGAATATCTATTGTTAATGTAGCTAACTGATGGAAGAGGATAGCATGAACTCGGATGTCAAGAATGATGCCAGAATGGAAACGCTTAGAATCCTCGTTGCTCTTGCTGTACACAACGGGTGGAAGATGAGACAGGTCTCATCTGGACGTTGTTACAGCTTTCCTAAACGGAGAGTTAGAGGATGAAATATATAGATGTCGTGAACTCCAACGTTTAGGGTTGTTCGGCACTAGAATCCCCGATATATTATGTAAGAGGCATTTATGTCGAGGAATTCTCGTGATCCTACCTAAGGCTCGCGACGAAGGAAGGAGAAGAGTTGAGGAGGTTCTGGATTAAGAGGGATATATTGCAGGGAAGGAAATTAGGAGGATCTGATTGTCTATGTAACGAGGCGAGATGCGCCCTATATTTCTGTATATGTTTAATGGATCAAGTTTACCTATCATCTTATTGGTAATTGCTCAGTCTCTTCTCCGTGAAGAAGTGTTTAGACCGCTACAGCTACAGTAAGTTCTAAATACTACAATTTTTTTTTTATTTGTTGTAATTGTCACCAGTAACCTATAATCCTTCAATACAAATCAATTCAAAAACAAACCCTATAATACAGGTCAATTAAGAGAACCCCGTAGCTTACGACCTCTAAATGTCCAGCATTTGTGCGTCAGAAGTAAGCTTGTCAAACAGGAATTCGAGTATTTTTGGCATAACTACCGTAACTTTAACTCCAAGTATTGTATCATCACCCATCGATTAATAAACCAGAAACACCCTGTATCTCTACACAATCGCAAGATCCTTAGAACTTAAAAAAAACGTACAAACAAAGATTTAGTGTACACCAGATCTCAGTCCCGCCAAGACCGCGCAATACAAATAGCAAAGTTTCCTCCATCTGTTTCAAGTCATTACTACGTCCTCGCCCTGACTCATATCCCTTCGTATCCGTTTTGGAGATTGTGTGCTGCTGTTGTTTGTCTCCTCGCTTTGCCGACGTTTATGTTGTTTTTCCGGATTCCGGCAGAAGAAAAGCTTGCGTTCAAGTGTCATTCCTAGCTCTTTGGACACACGATGCTTACTTTCCTCGATGTAAGTTTTGATTTTGGATATCGTCGTGCGCAGCATGCTTAATTGCATTGGGTTTTCCGAAAATTTCTTTTGCAAGTACTTGTCGGTAAGTGTCTCGTTTGCCATCGACAATGCAGCGAGAGCAATTTGAGGGGGAGTAAACAAGAAGGCGGTATCGGAGAACAGACTTTCGCTGACGTAGCTACGCGCAGCATCATGAGCAGATCCAATCGCATCTATCTGGTCGGGGAAGACAGTTTGTAGATCAAGGTAGTAACCATGCACGGGATTGAAAGGGTGGTGAACGAGAAGAGTGAAGGAGAGGGCTTGGACGACAACAAACTCAAGCTCTACTATTGACGATGCCGAGACTTTCTGAAGCGGTTTGACAAAGTTTTCAATCGAAATGAAATAATTCTCCGACTTTGTCGCCAAAAAAACACAAGTGTACCTGTTGCGCTGATGTTAGTTGGGGGTGCCACGAACAGCAGATCAAGCCCTGTCTAACTCACATTACGCCACGGGGGTGATACTCCATCACGCTGTATTTTAGATAAAATCTTTTGAAGTACGACATGGCAGTCGCCTGGCTAAATTAGTACATGCAACTGAGCAAGAAAAGAAGTAGTCGGTTATATAACAACACACCCTTATATGCGACGGCAGTTTGAATATCGCCGAGACTTCTTGAAGCTTGCCACAGTAATGCAAAACTGTGTAGAGTTCCTCCTTTGGTGTAAGGTAGTCAATTGACTGATAAATTCCCTTTGTCTCGTGATCATTTTTCAGGCGCTCGATGGCAATCTCGTTAATCGACTTTCGGATCTCGTTCAAGTCCTCTGGAGTAAACGACCACACGCGGTACTGTGAACCCTGGATGTAGAGGTCGTCGTCGGACTTTGGCCTGCCAATGTCCATGGCTGCACTTTGTTTTTTTTTATTTCTATATAATGATGACAACGCGATGCCGACTCTTCTGCGGCTAGCGCAAACGTGGAGTAGATCAAAACACGGCGTAGTTGCCTTTCGTGGCGCGGTGATATTGCTTTGGTTGGGAGGCACGCGAGCGGGAGTTCAAGCTGAAGCTGGGGGCCCAGAACAAAATTCCAGATGCGGCTCGGAGGCGTCTTTAACGATCTTCTTCGCGTCCAGCGTCGAAACACTTTGTCGATTCGATACTTTGCTGGTTTAAAGCAAGGTCAAGAGAATAGACATGGCGGATCGTCTTACGCAGTTGCAGGATGCGATTGATCAGCTTGCGGTTCAGTTTTACTCGTCAATCCACTACTTGTCCACACATCACGACTTTGTCCCGCTTGATGATGAGCCAAAAGTGTCTGACGCACAGCGTATGTCCAATTGTGAATTTTTTATCGCACAGTTCTGACATGTATGCAATATAGTGAATGCCGACGATCCCGCTGTATTTGAAGGTTTGCTACACAAGTGCACCGTAAAACTTCGTTTCTAACGATATCACAGCTACGAAGACAGAACTTGCTCGCGATATCCTCATACGGGTTCGCCAAATAGACTTACTGATTGCGTCATTACCGGGTGCAGATGTAACAGAGCAAGATCAGCTAGCACGAGTACAAGAACTTGCGAAGGAAACTGAAGATGCAGAAAGGGAGAGGCAGAAGTGGCTTGCGAAGCGGAAGGATTTGCTGGAGAAATGTGATAGTGTGACCGTGCAGATTGCAAAGCAAAAGAACGCGATTGATGTGCAGGACGATGACTGAAAATTTGGCTGGCTGATGTTATAGAGAGAGAGCGAGTTAGGCTGCTTGTATACCGGGATCATAGATTAATCTGCTTCGGGCTGGAGTTTTGGTTGTTTATTAATGCATACACATGGGATTTCAAGCATCTTGTTCCGATTGTCGATTTAACCGATTGAGCTTCCGAATAATTTTGATAAACTGTTTGGTACATCGCAGACGTGAACGGCAGGATGCATTAGAAAAAGTCGAATCGCGTAATGCTCATCCAGTGAGTAACTACAGTTATGCTCTTGGTTACGAGATGACAGCCCCAGAGCTATTCTGAAGATCAGGCATTTCTCTGTAACAGATAAGCTCAAAACTCCTCGTATAACTATATGTCCTTCGTACTCAAATGCGCCTGAGGTGCGCGAGTTTGTTTACACCCGGAGTGAGCTCGACAGCGCGCATTACGCGTCAACCCTAAGTGAGCCGCGCGGCCGCGCATGCATTGACCGGCCAGTCGGCAGGACGCGCTGATCGCGATCGCGACGGGCGGACTATAACAAGAAGAAAAAACAAACCAACAGAACTTGCCGATTGAGACTTCACAGGTCATGCCTCCACGACTGAGAGTTGCGCGCGCGGTGCTTCGGCGCAACGCTATCGGTTTTGCACGCCGATTGTCGACCCGGCGCGCCTTGCTAATCTTGCGCATGATCACCGGCATCTGTTATCTCGTGACCATCGCGCTCTCGACTTACACGTGGTTCTACCCCAGTTTCTACTCAGATGTATGCAGCTGGCCGGAGCAGCCAAAGAATATGGCCGGAACAGTCGACTTTCTTGTGTTGGCAGACCCGCAAATCAGAGGACGGCATCCTTCGACCCCATGGCGGCAGCGTCTTGATATCTATGGAAACGACCACTTTCTCGGGCATATTTACAAAACCATGTCGCGGCGGCTGAATCCGTCGCACGTGGCGGTGCTTGGTGATTTGTTTTCGAGTCAGTGGATGGCAGACGACGAGTTTGATCGACGTGCACACAGGTTCGAGACGCGTATTTTCCCCAAGACGAAACCTGGAAGCGACTGGGGCACAAATGGACAGCCTGCGTTTTACAACTTGTCAGGGAATCATGACATTGGATACGCGCATGAAGTCACGGAAGGACGAGTGCGTAGGTTTGAGCGCCATTTTGGAAAGCTCAACTTTGCAGAGTACTCGGAGGACGGACGATGGCGGCTAATTGTGTTCAACTCGATGGCGATTGATGGGTCGCCGGATGATAATGAGGAAGGACAGGCTGGTTTTCGAGCGGACACGCGTGATTTTTTGACGGAGCATATGGAGCGCGACTTCAGAGGGTCGACAATCATCTTTACGCATGTGCCGCTGCATAAGGAGAAAGGCGTGTGTGTTGACGACCCGTATTTTACGTTCTATGACGAGGACGATAAGAAACTGATTAGAGAACAAAATATGCTTACGGGCGATACAACAAACTGGCTTTTGAACGGATTCTTTGGGATGGATAATCCCGGAACTGGAGGAATTATTTTGAATGGTCACGACCATGAGGGATGCATGGTGCGACACTCACGGGAGGAAGATGGCATGGACTGGAGGGTACTGCCACTGGGGAGGGGGGATACCAAGTATAAGTTAGGCTTTGTGCCACGGCAGTTTTCTGTGCTGGAGGTGACGGTGAGGGCTATGATGGGACAGTTTGGAGGAAACGCAGGTCTTCTGACAGCGTCGTACGCCGAGGATTCAGCCAGTGAGTAGCAGCAAGTATTTGGGAAAGTCGAGTTTTGCTAACGTCGATGCACAGCAATCGACCGGTACACGTTCTCGTTGTGTTCTTTTGGTGCACAACACACATGGTGGGCGACGTACGTATTCCTTCTTGTGTCGACGCTGTTGACGGGAGCTGGTCTGGGATTGTACGCGTTGCACATGCACGATGAGGAGATCCGACGACGCAGAGCGACCGGTAGTAGTAGTGGTGGGTACAGCGGCATAGTTGTTGACGATGATGTCGCGATGAGCTCTGGGTTGGTGCGGTCGCACGCGGAGGCAGTGCAGGACATGGCGATGACGAGCGGGCGACGCACGCCGGTTGGTGTGAAGGTAAACAAGGGGGAGTAGAGGAAGAGTGTGTACATACAGTATTGTAACTTGTATCAATATATCAATGACTATGTTTATCCGAGAACGGCGATCTGCGACGTGTGATCTCCGCGGATTCGAGTTCGCGATGCCGCGCGTGTATATATATACGCGATGCGGCAACGACGTCAGTGGCTTTTTCTGAATTTTGAGCTGGGGTTCGAATCCGGCTGCACGCTGTTCACGTGGGCAGAAAAAAAAAACACGCATACATATGCACTATAAATTTATGACGCGTCTGATCCAGCACTCGCACGCCTTTTTTTCCTCGATCGCATTTTTTGCATTTTTCTGTTCTCCGTTGAATTCTGCGCTAATCGGCCACTATCGCGACTATCGTGAGTCCCTGATAGTCGGTCGTTCAGGACTGCTCCGTTTCTCGCGCGCTTCTCGCCCCGAAGTTCCGTCTGGGGCCAGATCCGGCGCCACATCGAATTTGCTCCCACCGCGCGCATTGAACCAGAAAAAGCCCCAGTGGGAGTTTCGCGCCTCTGGCCTGACTCCGCCGCCCGCCGCCTTCCCCCTCCGCGTCTTCCTCCCCGCCATCGTCCCCGCGTCTCCTTCTTCTGCGTTTATTTTCCGCGAATAATCGTTTTTAACGCGCTTGATCTCGCTGAATCACAACTTCTGCAGCTTTGGCAACTTCTGTCCGCACAACAGTACCGCACACATTATGGGCATTCCACTCTGGACCTCCCGCGAGGAGCCCGCTCAGCATCTCGAGCACCTCGATCCGAAGGCCATGCGCTCCAAACCGCGCGCCCAGCTCAACAGTTTCAGTCCGCGCAATCTTCCGACTTTTGGCGTACTCGACGAGCCCTTAGGTCGTCGCGATCTTCCCGATCCCCACCCTTCAGCCAGCGCCCGCCACGCCAGCCGGATCGAATCAGCCACCAATGTCACCAGATCAGAGCGCGCTCGTCGTCAGGCTCCAAGCAGTCTGTACCCTGAGGCCGAGTCAGAAGACTTCCCTGAAATGTTTGCCGATTCTGCAAACGGCGCAAACAGCAACAGCAACAGCAATATTGAGCACGATCTTAGCCTCGAACTCGAGCCGCTTCGTCGCACGTATGCGGCCCACCAGCAGCAGCAATACAGTATCTTTGACGACGCTGAGCGCGCACGGTATCGCCAACACAGAATATTTCCTCGCACACGTCTCATGCGCCGGGTGCCTTCAAACTCCTCTGCGCGTTCCTCCTCCGCGCGCAGCATCAACAGCATAGAAGAACCGCTCTCGACATCGCTCTCCTCTGAAGTCGCACTGAACAGATCGCTCGCTGGCTATGTCGAGCGACTACGTCGACTTCGTCACCGCGAGTCTGAGTCAGCTGGATCGCTGCGCGATCGTCGACTTGACGAGGAAGTCGCGCTTACACTCAATCCTCGCCGATCACGCGCTTCAGATGCAGCAAGTGTGCATACCACTGGCGTTACATCATCCGCTTCTTCGATCATGAGCGCAAGCACAGGTTACGACGAGGACGAGATGATGACTGTTGATGGTGACGCTGATATCGACGACGATGAGGACGACATCAACGCGCGTCTGATACTCGATGTGGACGACGAGCTTGCTGATGAGGATGACGAGGCGTTCGGCGAGTTTAATGTCTGCGAGGAACGTACTCAAGATGCCATGCCGCGATCAATGCGGATCATGCCTGGATGGGAGTATCAATCTCCACCGACTTTCAACTCCGTTGTCGACCAGATCCGCGCGATTGGCGCTGTACACGACCATTCTCTCCGCGGAAACTCACGATCCGGAACACCGCTGGGCACCGCCTCGTCACTTCGTCGCCCACTTAGCACCAACAGCAGCAACAACAATAGTATTCGACGCTCACGAGAAGCTCGGTATCTATCGCCTCTTGATCTCGACGGCTACTACAGCAGCAGTCTTCGAATTCGGCGCAACGCGTACGCCAATGATAGTGACGGTGGCAACCCAAATGACGACGCGAGTAGCGCAGAGTATAATTTGAGCACGAGCGACGTTGCGAACTCGAATGACAACGAAATGCGAGACGTGCTTGATCGGTTTGAAGTTCTTGATAACCGGATAGATTTGATCCGACTTGCAAGACGTGAGCTGCGAATTATGGAGTTTGAAGCAAATGCGTCGCTTAATCGGATGCGATTCGCCGTTTAGATTAGAATTATTACTGGTTCGAAAGTTCATACTGGTTGGAAGGACGGTGTTTTTTTTTCTGTGGCATATCCAGGCTTTGCTTTCTTTTCGTTTGTTTTTTTTTGTGATTCGGTGCTCATACCCGGTCCCTTTTTGCCTACATTTATAATTGCACAAGGTGTATTTTCCTATCGTACATAACATGATCACGACCCACCGATCGTAAGCACAAAACTCTCATACAGAGATGTGAAAAAAAGACCTAAAAAAATCCCCGTCGAGATGACGACGAGAAGCCTTTTTCTTCCTAGCCCGCACCTACGAGAACTTCCACCTGTTTCCGCAGTTCTCGCACGTACAAAATGTAGTCAACGGTTCATCAGCACTTCGTGTCTGCAACTGATAGTATGATACTTTCTTCTGCTTGCACTTTCCACACGTGAATCTGTCGGTGACTGCGCGTTTCTCAACTGCTCCTTGCGCGTTGAACAAGTTCTTCTCTTCAATACTCTTAATCTTCTTCTTCAACTCTTCTGATGCCATCTCCTGCGGCGTCATCCTGAACAATCTTTCGGCGCTAATCTCGCCACTCAACACTCGGTACCGCAAATTCGGGTTCTTGGGGTCCTTGAGATTCAAAAACAATGAACGCATCTTAGTCCTGTACGCTGGTGTAGTTCCCTTTTCTGCCGCAAATACAACTCGCTCAATATCTTTCGAACACGCCATAATTGTATCCGAGTGCGCATCAGTATCACTCGCAAGTGCGTTATACGTAACAGTAACACAGCTATTACGCACCCGATCGTCGTAAATATCAGTTTGAACTCCGTCTGTCTTCACATCACGAGGAGCGCCATTAGCAGGTCTCTGGACTTTTGGGAGCGGGGCGGCGGGTGCAGATGGTGTAGGTGTTGCGGACGCAGCGGGTAAAGTGGCGGATTTCTTGGTCGATGGTGCTGGTGAATCTGATGATCCCCGTGCACTGCTGGCCCCAGCTTTCTCATGCTTGTGTGCCGCTGCTGCTGCTGCCTTTTCTAACGTAACTTCATCACGCCAGTGCTTGATAATCGTCTTCACAAGATCTGAAACCTTCTTATCAGGATGGGACCGGAACTTGTTCACCGCCAATCCGAGTTTTGTTTCCTATACGACCGTTAGCTTCATCACACACACCCCATAATCGCATCACTTTTATGTACGTACCCGCAAAAGTTTCTCACTAGGTTTCACCTCCTTCCTCAGTCTTCCCAAAATATCCAAAATCGTAGCAGCCGAATCCGCCTTCTCAAGCCCATGCATCAACGTCCGAATCTCCTTCACGTCCGCGCTCATTCTTGTCGTTCCGAGTTTGCCGCTTGTTGATGCTGTTTGTTGTTGATGAACTGCACTGCGTGTTGCATTTAACACAAGAAGACTCTTAACTGATCACCAATTTGCAATTGATAGCACTCAAAGTACACCACGAATACTCTTGATTGAGCAAGTCGAGCTGTATGTAGCACGCGCGTGGTCTATTTCACCCTGTCGCGAGCACACTGCAATCAAGAGAAATCTCGTTTCACTTCTCCTCTTCACTTCCAAAACTCAATTCAGAAACCAGGTGAAAGCAAGATTGATAATAACAAGAGAGCCTCCACCAACGCAAGAAAAAAAGAAGAGCACAAGCAATGTCGATCTGTACTCCAGACACACACGTTGTACGAGCCGAGCGGATTTTTCGGACTTTTTCTTTCTTTCGCCAATTAGTTTCGCGTCTTGCTGTGCGCGCGTCATTTCCCAACGCGCGTTGCGCTTACACTCAAATTGGGGTTTGTATCATGACTACGATCCATATGCGGTGCATACATACAAACGAGTTGAATTCTACATACACTTGTGACTTGAATACTCTCCGTCAAATTCCGTGACCTCATTATTGGTTCATCTTTGAGATAACCTCTGAATGCAGCTTCTTCTCCTCTCTAACCGACGACAACGTTCCCAAGCCTGAGTAGAATAGTTAGTATCATACATTCATATTCCAAAGCACATGATGCAAGAAATACTTACTTCGTAGATCGCTGACGATATCCTTCGTCTTGCCAAAGTAAACCTCTTGCAATTGATTCCGCATCTTTGACTCAATATCCTCAATCATCCGACCAATATTCGCAATGTGCGCAGTCTGATCCTCAACAGGAGCATCACGTTCGACCTAGAACATCGTTTCAGCACTTCCTTTCTTCGCTCAACTCCCAAAACATGGAAAAAAAACACATACCTGTCGCGTAAGATTGCCACCAAGATCAAATTCGCCAAGAGCCTTGGACTTGGTGACAATGTTGAGAATGATGGTGCTGGTCAATTTGTAGTGCGCGGTGCGACCGCGGTCTAGAATCTCGAAAACGTGAATCGAGTCCCATTCGCCAGAGCCGGAAGAGGTGCTCGGTGAGCCTTCAATTGTTAGGTGATCGGTATCATCAGGAAACCCAGCTTAGTTAACATACCTTTCTTCAGAAGAACAACACCGGCAAAGCCATCGTCTAGCTCCCACAAATACACACTTGACAGACCACCCTCGTAGTACCTAACGACCGAGTCAGCATCAAACTCCCCCGCATTACATCAAGCCAACGCGTACAAGTCACGGTAAATATCAAATGCATCATTCGCGACCACTTCCAGCTTTCGAATATCATCACTGGGGACAGTTCCATCCGCAAGAGGCGGATCGTACTCGTTACTCCATGGACTTCTGTAACTATCGCCGTCCCGATTATAATCGCATACAAGGTAATCCTTGCCGGTCTTTTTGCATGTCTTGACCTGTAGCGGTTGATCAACCGACGCCAAAAGATCTTCGGTAAGATCAGGCACGAGAGAGCAAATGCTGGTCAGATTCGATGCTGTGTTTTTGGGGTTCAGGCGCCGGAGAAGGTCGAGTGACGCATCGAATGGATCCGCCTTAATCGAGAAGTCAGTGACACGCATTCGACACGGCGCTGTACAGCGCAATGAATGACTCAATCAATCAATTAATCAAATCACGTTTCACGCACCATTGTTTATCTGTATCGTTTCGCTCACAAGTGGTCTGAAGGAGATATATGTAGCGGTTAACGCCCGTATCAACGGAACTTGATCCCTTGATCGGCTCGCCGTGGGAGTTTTGTGCTTTGCGTCCTGCGCGGCCTTGCCAGCCACTCCTCGGGCGCCGCATAATCTACACATCTGTGTGTCTCTCTCTCTCTCTCCCTCTCCCGTCGACTCCCACATCTGCTTCTCCAGCTTCACACGCAAAGAAGGACTTGTTTACTTCAGTTCCACAGATAATATTGCACATTCATTAATTCCGAGCATAAAGCACGGTGTCATAAGTCTACATCTCAAAAAACCTGTCTCTCTCTGACTACATATGTATCTCTCGCTCTCATGCAACACACACACACACACTCTCTCTCTCTCTCGACGACATAACAGCGTCAACAAATCATAACAAAATTCAACTTCCAAAAAGCCGATCAATACATAAACGAACATCATCTGTATCTGATTTGATCAGATACTTCTGAATACTTCCAAAAACATTATAGAAGAAACTGAACGTATCTTCGCGTGTATGATGCAACATAACAAAAAAAAAGAAGGGGAAAAGGATAATGCAAGCTTATAGGGGGAGAAACGCATCACGCCCATGTTCCACGACTCAGCTGAAGCAAGTTCTGGACACATTCGAACTCCGAAGCAGCAGGACGTTTGTTCTCCTTCTCGCCGCTACTTGCCGGTTGCTGCGCACTGCCTGATTTTTCACCAATGACTGCGGGAACAGTGTTAGAGTTCGCAATGTGCTTTGGCAGAGGTGGTAAGATCTGAGAGTCCATTGATTGCGAAAACGACAAAACGTCCTTTGGCGACGGAAGTACAGTTAACGACAGTCTGCCATCGTCTTTTTTGGGCGTTGCGAGAGGCGGCGGCAGTGGGCTGTGCAGAGTGTTGGCGACGGACATGACGTTGTTGAGAGACTTGCTCATCGGGCGCAGAATAGGCCGCGAGAGATCCGTGCGGGGGTGAGTAGGAGAGGAGAAAAGTGACGGGAGTGACGGAAGGCGGTGTGGTAGCGGCATGCCTGCAAGGACGCGCGACTTGTCGAGAGGGTCGCTGCGTTCGTCGATGGGAGACTCCGGGCCAGGCGAGGAGCTGACAGTAGTAATGGAAGAAAGTGACCGCGCAGACGAGACAGAAGTCATTGATACGTCTGAGGATGCAGAGAGCGGTGGCCGGTCAAACTTTTTGCCGTCAATGACTACCGCTGGTTGTTTTGGAAGAGGGGTTGAGAATCGCGAGGCGGTAATCTGCAGAGGAGCAGGTGGGCGACGCGCGGAGGCAGGAGATGAAGGCAGGTCGACGAGCTGAGCAGTTTGTTGTGCAGACGCTGCGGCAGCAGCTGCAACGGCAGCAGCAGACTTGAACACGGGAGCCGGTGGTGGTGGGCTTTCAGACACGGACGTGTTCGCGGTGGAGGGTGGCGTGTTGCTGCCTGTCGCGCGACGCGACGACTGTCTCCGATTTTGGAACCAGATCTGGGAGAGAGAAAAAAAGTATGAGTCAGCGAGATGATACAAGAGGGAAGATTGAGAAGACAAAAGGTACACACCTGGACAGCTTTCTCGGTCATACCGACGCGATCCGCGATCTGCTGGCGAACATGGCGCGGCGGTTTATCGCAGAGCTTGAACTCTGAATAGAGGATCTGGAGTTCGTTTGGAGAGGTACGCCGGCGCTTGCGACGGGCAAGAGGCGCGTTGTCGATCTCGGGCTGGCGCAGCGGATATGTCGCGGGCGAGTGCGAGATGAAGGCGTACGTGGACTGCATGGGCTGCTGCGATTGCTGCGACATTGAGCGCGATCGCGTGCCCAGTAGTGACGGTAGCCGGGGCGGAGGCGGAACAAGACGAGACGAGACGAGACGAGAGAGGACGAGATAAGACGATTAGTGACGGCGAAGGACGATGATGCCGACTGCTCGTTTCCGGCGGGAAGGTTGGGTGGGAGAGATCGCGAAGGAGGAGAGAAAGAGGAAGAGAACGAGGCGACGACGCGACGGGGCTGCTGAAAATGCGGTGTAATTAAAAAGGTGCGTTTTTGAGCCCAGGGCGGAAGTTCTCCTTGCAGCGCGCGCACTCAATTAACACCAGCCCACAACAGACCTGGACACGCGACGCGTGTTGTCTTGGGGCCCAACGCGCCCGCCTCCCTCGCCCTGTAGACGCGGCGCGAACAGCCCCAGAACAGCTAAATGCCTATTGTGCCCAATGGGGCAAATTGGCTCGGCTCTGTGCAATGCTGCGCGTAGTTTAATGGGCGCACGTACCACCTTCCGCGCGTGCCCAATCGGGAAATCGTAAATTACATGATTTATTCCTTCTCTGTTTCTGTATGATCATGTAAGTATCTCGAGCATTCAGCTTGTTTGATACGTGGTTATGTCCAGTATTTAGCAGTACTTAGTGTGGTTCTGCTTCAGTGTTGTTTTCGCTTTGTACACTGGGAGTCTGATCGCACGAGACGGATGCGAATTATCTCGCTTGAACTTGCACTACGCAATACAATATGCACCTAAAACTATAGATGCTGCAGTTATAGTTTGAATAAGAAAATGCTTGAATACGATACAAAAGCCGATTTTCGCATTCGACATGCATTTATACATATTTACATGGAAGCCTGCAACCAACTATTCAGTAAATCAAATAAATTCTTGTCCTGTATCCGACAAACCTTCACTTGCACCGATCCGCCGAAACCGTATACGTACAGTCCATACATTTATTACATAAACCACATACTTGCCAAAAACATCTACTTCAAATCGCTGATATCCTTCACAACCTCATCAAAGCCCTCTCTGTACTCCGAGTCCTTTCCGTCCTTTTTGTCCTTCTTGAATCCACCAGGAACAACCATGACGCAGCTAGTGGGCCGCTTCGTCGCACCTGCGGAGCCAAGGTCTTCCTTGCTTGGAACAAACACAAACGGCACGCTCGAGTCCTCGCACAGAACTGGAATGTGTGAAATCACATCAGGAGGCGAAATGTCGCCCGCAATGATAACAAGGCCCTTGTCTCCCTTCCGCAGAGACTTGACGACTTCCTTGACTCCCCGTTTTATGTGTCGCTGTTTGGCGGCTGTTCACTGCGTTAGCATCATCAACGTATCTTGGAACGAAAGCAAAAAAGTTTGTAACACGCACCCTTCTTGACAACCTTCAGCACCTTCTTGTTCAACTTCTTCGACGCAAGCGGCTCCGCAAACGGCAGCAGCGCAGACAATCTAGCATCATAGTTTCCATCGTCATCAGTCGTCGACGATTTCCGCTTCGCCTTCTTCTCAACAGGCTCGTCGACGTCCATAGCAGCGTCATCAACAACAGCAGGCGCAGGCGCAGGCGCAGCTTCCTCAGCGACCTCCTCGGTGGTCAGAGACTTCCGCTTCTTGTCCTTCTTGTCCTTCTTCTCCTTCTTCTCCTTCTTGTGACTGTGCTTCTCCTCGGCCATTTTATCGTACTGTGTGACTTCTCAAACTTTTTTTTTTTCTAAAAGCAAAGAAGATCGATTTGTCTAATAAAATCGTGAATCGATTAAAAAAAGCCGTTTCACGAATTTTTTCTTGCCGCATCAAAAAACTTCTCGGCCGTCTCTGCAAATGATCAGTGGGTTAGGTCTGAGTGCGGCTCACTTTTTTGCGCCTCTCGGATCGCCGTTTTTTCTTTGCTCCCAACTCGAGTCCGGCCGTTCTCTGTCGGCCCTGTCGACGAAGCCCCGTATACGCTTTCTCATCCAAACAAAAGTAATAAATAAGAATAACATACAGAATTCTATTTGCCGATGTAAATTATAATATACACTATACAGTATCCACCCCCGGTGTCCACTTCTAATGCCTAAACAGCATCTTCTCTACCAACTCCGCATTCGCCTCTTCAACCTTACCCTCGCTTTCTTCACTCACGCTCTTATCGAGCGCAAGTTTCGTATTCGCAAGCTGCAAGATGGCTTCTTCTATCGTATCCTTCGTCACAAGTCTAATCACTTCAACCTCACGAGTCTGACCAACGCGATGCGCACGGTCCTCTGCTTGTCGGTCGTCATGCGGGTTGAAACTCATGTCGTAGATAATCACTGCGTTGGCACACGCAAGATTGATCCCGAATCCACCCGCCTTCGTGGAAAGAAGAAAGCATGTAATGTCCTCTTCGGTGTAAAACTTATCAATCAAATCCTGCCGGACCTCAACAGAAGTCTGTCCATCCAGTCTCAAAAACGCCATATCAAGCGTCGAAAGCACTGCCTCAAGAATATCAAGCATTTGAGTGAATTGCGAAAAGATGAGAATTCGATCACCTTTGGCTTTCATCTTCACCAGCAACTCTGCCATCTTTCGTACTTTGCCAGAATTCATCCATTCATCATTCTGCAGTCTGAACTTACTCACGCTCTTGAAGTTCTTGCACAGCAAATGCAATTCGTAGTCAGACATTACCTCCATATCCTCGTATATATACTGTTGATTTGCATCCGCATATCGATCCTCCTTCATGATTTCCCGAGACATGGCTTTCAACTTTTCATTGTCGTAGTACTTCCGGAACAACAACGGGTGAATCGCTGCTTTCCTCAGCCGCATCAGCACATTCGCAGATGTCCTATCCATCTTGGTCAACTGTTTCCCAGACTCGCGCGCCTCAATAACCCGTCGACTAGCTTCAAGCTCTTCATTATAAATCGCTTTTTGCTCATCTGACAACTCGCAAAACACAACCTCATGCCTCTTCTGCGGTAGATGCTTCAACACTTGGTCTTTCTTGCGTCGCAAAATAAACGGAGTCATCATCGTCTTCGCTTTCGCGATCCGCTGCTGCGAAAGAAGCGCCATATTACTCGCATCAGTCGAATTCGTTGTTGTCTTTGCCTTATGCTTGAATATTCCCGAAAGCTCCTCCTTCCGTTCTTTGAACAGTTGCGGCAGAATAAACGCAAGCAACGCAATCAGCTCCTGCAGGTTATTCTGCAACGGCGTACCGGTCAAAATCAACCTAAACTCAGACTTCAACCGCATCAACTTCTGATACCGCTCTGACTCGCTATTCTTAAGCATATGACCTTCATCATATACACACGTCGTGAACCGGAAACTTCGCAAAAATCCACAATCTTGATGACTTCCGCACGCAAGATTATACGTCGTCACGATTACGTCAAACTCGGTCTCGGGGTCAGATAGCATGTCGCGCAACTCAACTCGATCTTTCTGATTGCCGTAGTACGGCTCAACCACTAGTGTCGGGCAAAACCGCTTAAATTCGCGAAGCCAGTTCTCAAGTGTCGATGAAGGTACCACGACCAAATGTGGACCTTCAACACCGGTTTCCTTCAGATACGCTAGAAACGAAATTACTTGACAGGTTTTACCCAGTCCTGATCAAAATTAGTAAAGTGCTTTGCTTATTCATCAACGAATACTCACCCATCTCATCAGCCAGAATGCAGGAAAGCCGCTTCTTGTACAGCAGAGAAAGCCAGTTGATTCCAACTTGCTGATAATCCTTCAGCACCACTCCCTCACCCAGTAACGCAGGTTGCTCCGTAAAATAAGTTCCGCCGGGCGTCTTTGTCACAACATCCGAGTCCGAGTCAAGGTCCAGATCAACAATCTCAAGCTCTCCATTCGATCCACGAACATCAACACCCCATTTCTTGATCGCGTCAGAAACAGTCCGTCCAAGTTGCTCGCATTTGCGGATAAGTGAGTCAACCGCTTCGTAGCCTGAAAGCGTCTCAAGTGCAGTGTCAACCGCTTTGTCACCAGCCGGTCTTCGCGCTCGCTTCGACTTCTTCTTACCCGGTTCCGGCTCAGGAACAGGAAGATCGACTTCTCTTACTTGATCAAGCAAGGTGTATGGTCGCTGCTCAATGATTCTAGCAGCAAGCACATCCGAGCAAAACGAGACATCCATAATCACTGCAGCATCATCATTATTGAAAATGCGCAAAAGCGACTCCTCCAGTCCCGATGTATCCGGCTCAGACAGCACTTCAACCTCAGAATCCGATTCGACCGCTTCTGGCTCATCACTAATCTCCGCAGCATCACCGTTCTGCTCTGTTGTGGTCTGGTCATGCTTCCGTTTTGCTTTCACGGGACTAATAACTTCGACGCCGTCCGATGAGACATCGATAACCGGCTTGTTTGCACCGAATTTCTCGCGAATCGACTTTGCTGGCTTGGTGATATCGCGTTTCGCGGTGACTTCGACTGACGGTATCGATGATCTCGATGGCAATTTCACAGCGCTTGAAGAAATAGGAGTTACACTTGCGACGCCAAGCTCGTCTTGCTGCGAAAGCCACTCTGCAGCATCATCAAAGTTGTGCTTGAGCTTAACAGCAGCAAGCAGCGCCGACTCTGAAAATAACGGAAAAATTTCCTTCAAACGCGTAAGCATCTGCCGTTCTTCGTGGGACACATTACTCTCAGGCGACGACAGATCAACTGTGACAGGCATTGCAGGTGACGGTGCTTTCTGAACAAGTTTCTTCACAGCCTGGCCTTTCTTCAATGGTGTAGGCGCAGTAGAACTACTCTTTGTCGCGCCATTCGCGAACGCAGCAAGTCGTTTTGACGCTGCTTCTGTGTCAAACAGTTTCGGATGCGGATTATTTTGCTGACCTCCTACTCTATTCTGGCTCGTAGCTGGTTTGTAGTTACTATCTGCCGCCAGTTTCTGAGTGATCTGACGCATTCTACTCCGCGGTGACAAATCCTGAAGCCCACTAGTCGTAGATCCATTCTGCTGTCTTTGTCCAGCAGACGACGACGATGACGACGACGATCCCATCGACGCGATAGCTGAGCTTCCTTTACTGAATAACATTGGAAAAGGATTCGCTGGACCCGATGCTGGCGACATACTTCGTGACGCGGATCGCGCACGTGCGTCGTTCTCATCTGCACTCTGATTCCGACCTGGTTGCTGCCTCGCGCTTGCCGACGGCCGTTTGAAAGTACTCGATCCTGAGTTCCCGTTCATGTTTGCGCAAATGCTGCGGCAGCGGGATGTTTGGTGCTAGAACTGCGGTACACTAACTCTTTCTCTTGGCTGTGATGAAATTATGATCTCTGACCTATACACACAGTCAGCTTTATTTTTTCATTATAACTCCAAGCTGTAGGCTTAAAAAGTAACACATACCAACAAGCAATAACAGCTGCGAAATGCCTCGATCTCGTGATATCGATGATCAGTAGTAAACTTCTGCTTCACGCACACACCCCACGTCCCTCTCGTCTGCACACAAAGTCGATTCAGACGATCGTGCGTTTTTTTCAGAGTATGTACAACAACCGTTCCTTTCCAACGACGCAAAAACTAAAGCAAAAGCAAAATAAAAAAAAAAAGAAGTGCGCTGTTGTTCAGCTTTCGTGTGAATAAGAATCGACCCCAGTTGTGTGCGATGCGTGCCTTGAGACAAAACGGACTTTTCGACGCGTTTGAAAGTGTGCAGTTGTTGCCGCACGCGCGCGTGTATCAAAGAAAGGAAGACACGCGCGCTCAAACTGAGTGTGCCGAAAAAAATCGCGGCGCGAGACGCGGATTTTGCATTTATTGCACCTGCACGCGTAATTCTGGAAGCGCGCGAACGGAAAACGGAAAACGGAAACGCGACGCCATCACGGCACGTTCACGACGATCAGAATGCAAAATCTATCGTATTCATATACAACATCTACTATTATACACAACGCCATTCACTTAACTCATCACCTCACCCATCACCGACACGTCTTTTTTCCAAGCACATCCAGCGCCTTCGAGATATCACCCTCTGGCGAACTATCAATGTTCATCACATACAACGACGATACCGGACTTGATCTGCGACTCGCGTACTTACTCAACCCCAAAAACGACGACGCTTGATCCAATGAAATGTTATCATACGGCCAGTAGCATACAAGCAGCGCGATAGAATACATCGAGTACTTCCCAAGCCGGTTCAATATCTCCTGTAGTGCGTCCCTGTCGTTTCGCAACTTCTTTCGTGGATCGATTAACCGGTCCTCTTGGCCTGTAAGTCCGCACTGAAAAATCACTGCGCCAACGTATTCGTAGCTTGAGGCGTCATCTTTGATGCTGGAGAATGTCACGTTCACGGATATACTGCTGATTGCATGACTGAACCGCTCTCCATCCCACTCGAGACCAAGTTTCTTCCTGATCCATACGCCCGCGTTCGAATGCCAATCAGACGTAAATATATTGACGTCCAAAATACCATCAAGCATCCCATGATCTTTGAATGTTTTCTCAACATGCGGCACAAACACAGAATCAAACGAAATAGGCTCCCACAGCCTCTGAATCCGTTTCCGCTCCTTCTCCATCAGTTCAATCCTCTTGGTTTCATCCAAGTAACTCTCATCGCGTACTTGCAATGACGCTTTCCGTTTCTTCATGGGTGGAGGCCGTCCAAGCATCTTTAATGCCTCAACAGACTGCAACTGTCGCCGTTTCTTCAAATCAACGTTCTGCTTCGCAAGCCGAGCGTTTGTCTTGATCCGTCGTATCGCAAACTTTGCCAGCGACTTGCGCCGGAAATCTGCAGCCATAGCATCACGACAAACTCGCGACACCTCTGCCTTCATAATCATTTTCAGGAACTTGTCCGTAATGAATTGCGCAGTCTCCTGTTTCTGCTCCTCTTTCCTCCGCACAGCTTCCTCAGCAATCGCCTTTCTCGCAATCGCCTCAACTGCTTTCTTCGCCGTCATATTCACAATCGAGTCCCTGATTGCCGGTGCAAGATTTATCGTGTCGTCGCGCATCTTCTTTGCCATCTCAGCTTGCTTCGCCTTCCTAATCTGCGCCTCAAGCTTCCGGCGTGCTTCTTCCTCGGCTGCCTGCGCTGCTGCCTTAGCCGCTGCTGCTTCTTTTGCTACTTCCGCCTCTCGTGCTGCTTTAGCGGCAGCAGCAGCACGTGCTGCTTCAGCGGCCCTGTCTTCACGCTCAGCTTTCTCTTTCTCTCGTCTCTGTTCTTCTTCCTGAGTGCCACTTGAAGGTGATGGTATTGTGGCTGCGGATGATGACTCCTTCTGTGTAGCTTGGAAAGGAGAAGATGTGCCGCTTGGAGAAGGAAACCCAAACGCAGTCTTCGTTGAACCGCCATTTGCTCCACCAAATGCTGATCCGAAAGGAGAAGTTGACCCTGTCGCTGGGGCTGCACTACCAAATGCCGACGTGCTACTAAATCCAAACGCAGGCTTTGTAGCTGTTGTCGTGTTCGCACCAAACGGAGAAGTTCCATTTGTCGTGGATGTTTGGAGTGTAAACGCAGAAGATCCGTTATTAGCTGCTGACCCAAAGGGCGTCGACGACGAAGCTGCTTGCTGCCTGAACCCGGTAGAAGACGAAGAAGGTGATGAAAACAGTGCGGACGTGCTCTTTACGCTCGCACGAGGTCTCTTGACCACTGGTTTCCCGGCTGGAAAAAGCGATTTCAGAGTATACTCTTCGCTACTGTTTTGTGGATATATTTCAAGATTGGGCCCTTGAATCAATCGTGTCACAAAATCGTTTCCAAGCTTGGCTTCGACAATAGTCTCAGAATATGCTTGCCTGTGTGGCGGTTTCGCCAGCGCTTTCTCGTCTATATCCAGTTAGCAATGCAGTACTTGTATTTGCTAGTATGAACGCACCGTTCCATGCAGTAATGTTGATGCAGGCAGTGCCATTATCCATGACAGGCTCCGATCCCCAATATTCACACAGCTCTACCACTTCAGATGCGTTATCGCAGCCCAGTAGTTCTGCAAGCGACTCGGCAGGATAAGGTTTTCCTTTTCTGTGAAACGCGGGAACCATAGACCGTAATGCCCACAACCGCACATCATTGAAGTGAGTCTCAGCAAGACATGCCATGAGGTATGGGACATCAGGGAGTCGTAGTCGTCGGAAAAATCGAACGAACAAATTCTGCGCGTTTTCGGTATTTGTATAGCCTGGTCGATCGAGATTGTTCTGTTGTACGAGATTTCGCAGTTCCATTGCCAGCTTGATTTGCGGACTTCGAAAAATCTCAATAGGGAGATCTTCCATCTGTCGATCAATATCAGGATCACGCAGTAGACTGAGAAGTCTATATGCCTGAAACTCTGCTTCATTCGGACACTGAATTCCCTTTTTTCGAGCATCAGAGTAGAATTCTGAAAGCGTTTGAAGTGTCTTATTAAACTGTTCGAGTTCTTGCTGTCGCGCGGTCTCGATCTGTACTTTCGCAAGTGTATGCAACGCGTAAATGTGAATCCGCGCAATCCGCTCGTTACAGTCAATAGCCTCGTAATCCGACGAATTCTGGTACGTGAAATCTTGACGAATCGACCGTGTTCGATCCCACAAAAACGCGTGCGCGTCCGGTAGTTGTGGAACAATATTTTCAATCAAATATGACAACGTGTTCTGCAATACTCCAGGTGGTCGCACATCAGACGGTAGAGGTGGCGGCTGTCCCGCCGCTGGTCTTGAAAACTCCTTCACTGCCAACTGCGGATCAATCACCCCGTTTTGATTCTTCTCGTATGACTTGACAAGGTTTCCTGCAGACCGGCGAACGCGCTCAAAAACAGGACACATATCCTGACAAGTACCGACAAATGAAATCGCTTCGTCAAGCGACTTTTGTGCATCAGGTCGATCGACTAGTCCACGACGCTCCATTTCGCTGCGCTCCTTGTCGCGAAGTTGCTGAAGCTGTGCAAATTTGTTAACTACTTCCAATTGATTGCAGAGTTAACCCACCTTCTCGTACAGAGACTGTATATCCTCTGTCCATGTTGTCTCAAGATTCGTCATTAGCGCCTGATTCTTCGCGTCCCATCCATCATCGACAATTCTCTTTGGCGCCGGCTTCGTCGCTTTAGATCCACCAACTTGTCTCCCACTTCTTTGTCCATTCTGCCTAAACCCAGACGCAACATTTCCGTTCGGCTTTCCTCCTGCACCTCCTTGAAAGTAATTCACATTACTGAAGGCCGGTGTAGCCGCTCGTGATCCGCCAAACACGGACCCAGCACCGCCAAACGCCTGCGTCTGCGTCTGCGTTTGCGATCCAGCATTGTTCGCGCTCAGAAACGGCGAGGATGACGGCGCACCCCCGCCAAACCCGCCGCCACTGAACCCGCCAAACCCGCTAAACGCCATATACCCAGTGAATCCACAAGCTTTAGGAGATGTTGTTGAATGTGGACATCACCGGGACTTTGCGCGTGAGTTTTTGGGTGTTTTGCCAGATCGTAGAAGTCGGCCTCGAGTGCCGCTTCGTATGGGCATCACAATCGTAAAGGAATGGTACGATCCCCGCAAAATTACACATGCAGCTATAATTTCTGCCCTTCGAGATGGCTGCGATGTGCTTGATCCTGTTCATCACTGACCAGGCAAATGGCCGACTACACCACCTATTAAGCTAATGATTGGTGTCAGACAAGATGCCTTCTGGATATACACAGATTGTATAATGTATTACCGTATTTTTGGTCCAAGAACGGCATCATTGGTGTCGGGCACACCTTTTAGCCTCGGGATCAACTAGTTCGCCGACTTGTGACGGTTAACGCGAGCAATCTCGTTCATGTCCGAAGACGAATCTACGATATGAAGTGCTGGTTGTTCCAATATATGTTTAGATGATTATCATGATTATTTAATTTACAATATGTCCACTTTTGAATACCAATACAACGTATAAAATGCAAGTAACGAATGTTTTTGGGAAATGAAAATGATGTCAAAATGTTCGCCGCAAATAAAGAATCCGAAAAAAAAAAAAAAAAACCACAAAATATATGTATGTATACACCCCAGACCCCAAACCATCACACCTTTGGCATCTTGTCAAACGACGCCTTTCCAGCCTCGATCCACTGCGGATCCACGAGCTTTTCGCGCGCATTAAACAAGTACTTGTAGCTCGACTTGATAGTACCGTCGCTGACACCAGCACGCTCAGAGATAGTCGCGGCGGTGACAGGCTCGCCAAAGAGACCGGCGGCCATGTATATTGTAGTAGCGGCGATAGTAGTAGGCGAGCGTCCAGCTAGAATACCCTCCTTGGCAGCCTTGCGGGAGATCAACTGCGCACCGCTGGAAACCTGCATTGACAGGCCCAAGTGAGAGCAGAAACGGTTGATCAGATCCTCTGGGTTGGTCGCGGTAGTCGGCAAAACAGCGTCGGGGATACCGGCGGTAGCGCCAGCGAGGGATGGATCAGAGCGGAGGATAGATGTGATGATTGTGGACACCTTTCCGATTTCCTTCTTGGAGACGCCGGTGAGCAGACTGATCTCCTTGAAAGTACGCGCAACACCCGACTGTCTGCAAGCCAGATGGATAGCGCTGGCCTCGATACTGGCGCGAGACTTGCCCTTCAGCTTCTTGCTATCCTCAGTCTGCTTGTAAATATCTTTCGCCATATCCTGAACCATACGGGGGAGCGAGTATCGCTCACAAAGTTGTGAAATACGAGCATACGCTGCCTGCAGCGCGACGTCACGTTTATCGTAGGCGGACTTGTTCTGTGCGCGGTTGAGATCACGGCCGGCGTTGCTGCGGGAAGAGCCGTTCGTGCCGTACGAGATCATGGTCTCGAGTTGAGAGCCGTTGAGGAGGGGATTGACGGCCTCACCGACACGAGAGGGGTCGTCGTTGCCTTGGTCATCGTTCGAGAACGTACGCCACTCGGACCGAGTATCGACGATTCTGTCGCCCAGAACAAGGCCTTTACAAAGAGGTACGGTCAGTTTCAGAAAGAGAGAAGACATGAGAGGCCATAGGTCACATACCACACGATCCACAGACCATGTCGCCGTCTGCAAAGTTTTCCACGAGATTGGGCGGGTTCTCACGACAATCCGGGCATTGCAGCAGAACGTTCAGGTTCTTCTGATACGTGTGGTCGAGAGTGCCGACTTCCATACTTGCGAGCTTCTGTGTCGAAAACGGTGGCTGTGATGAGGCGGTGTCTGATCTCAGCAACTTTCCGTGACCAAAAGCTATTGACGAAGTTTGTAGAACAGGAGTCGTGTCGCTTTGTTCGATCTATCCGCTCGTTCAGATCACAGAGTTTCGTATGGGAGAGGGCTTGTCGTGAAGTCAAGGAAGCTTTGCGAAGAGACGATCGGGGGGTGACTTTTGTGTGATAAAAAACAAAAAGAAAAAGAGGAAAAGAGTTGAACGAGGGAACGCAGACCAAATAAATGGCCTTTGGTCACACTGGCCGTCGAACCTCCGGGGAAGTGGAATCTGTGATATCTTCTGGAAGGCGATGAATAATTAATTCGTGTGGCGAGTTGCGCACGTGATGCTGCTGTGCGGCGCTTACGTACTGCCGTGCGAGGAGCGCATCCACCCCGGTCTGACCCTCCAGATCTCCCCCTGTATCACCGAAAATCACACAATTTTGTGACAAGCATAGAAGAAATGAATATTATACACTATTTATATTACAACACGAGCGAGTACACAGAAGAAAGCAAAAAATCCACCCGAAACGCCAGAATTAACGCAAGATTTTTCAATTACACCTTTGGCAGTCCATCCATGTGGGCCCTCTTCGACTCGATCCACTGAGGATCGACCAGTTTTTCCCGAGCATCCCAAAGATATCTGTAGCTAGTTTTGATAGTTCCATCACTGACACCCGTGCGCTCCGAGATTTTTGCTGCTGTTCGCTGCTCGCC
This sequence comes from Myxozyma udenii, assembly GCA_030705025.1. NCBI lineage: Eukaryota > Fungi > Ascomycota > Lipomycetes > Lipomycetales > Lipomycetaceae > Myxozyma > Myxozyma udenii. The sequence goes on from JANIWG010000014.1 coordinate 102,489, forward strand.
AAATAGACCCGCCGCCATGTAAATAGTACCCGCAGCAATAGTGATTGGCGAGCGACCGGCAAGGATGCCTTCGCGCGCAGCAGTACGTGCAACTTGCTGAGCAGCACTTGCCACTGCGGATGAAAGACCAAGATGGGAACAGAATCGGTTGATGAGGTCCTCAGCAGAGGTGCCGACAGCATGGTATTCTTTGTCTGAAACGCCGATGGCGGCATGTAATGACCCGCCGCTTTTGACGAGAGTCGCTTCAATGACTTTGAATACCTAAAAAAGCACGGTTAACTCTGTGTTTTCTGGATTTGGCTATGGATAAAAGTACCTTTCCAACTTCCTTCTTGGGGACGTTGGTGAGCATTGTGATTTCCTGAAAGGTGCGGGCGACGCCGGACTGGCGACAGGCGATAAAGATGGCAGCGGCTTCGATGCTCTCTTGAGACTTACCCTTGAGCTTGCGGTCGCCTTCAACTTTTTTGTAAATGTCTTTTGCCATGTCCTGGACGACGCGAGGAAGCGAGTAGCGCTCGCACATTTGCGAGATCTTGGTATATGCGGCTTGGAGGGCGAGATCGCGCTTGTCGTGGATGGCCTTGTTTTGAGCGCGGTTGAGCTCGCGGCCGGCGCTGCTGTTAGTTCCGCCATTGGTGCCGTAGGAAATCCGGGTGTCTAGCTGGTTACCGTCAAACAGCGGATTTCCACCGTCACCGACACGGGAGGGGTCGTCGTTGGCTTGATCGTCATTGGCAAATGTTCGCCACTCTGACCGGGTGTCGACGATGCGGTCACCCAAGACAAGTCCTGGAGAGAAAGTTAGTACATTTTATTCAAAAAGTAGAAATGGAAGAGAAGCAGACATACCACAGGAAGCGCAGACCATGTCGCCATCGCTGAAGTTTTCGACGAGACGGGGCGGGTATTCGCGGCAGTCGGGGCAGATGAGGTGGACGTTGAGGTCCTTGTGGAATGCGGCGACGGTGTCGGCGCGGGCTTCTGGTTCTGATAATACAGCAGCCATAATGGAATGCGGTTATTTGTTTTCAATGATCATGAGATGGACAAAAGAAGTCGGGGGGCGGTGACTGGAACATGAACGGATATATTATATTTACTGGTGAGCAGATCAGAACTCAATCTCGGTCACATGGACGCGCGCAAACGGCGGATCCGAAAATCAGACGAACGGTGCGGCGCAGGACAATTGGGAGTTTATGCACTGCGGTGCTTGTACCTGTCTGCTGACAGAGCTGACACTTCAAGCAAGGGGTTTTGTGCATAGTGAAACTGGCGCGAGGGATTTCTGCTCGGTCGGGCGAACACAACGCGAACAGTCGCGAACCCGGCCCGGTCTGCTTCGAACAGGGACTCTGTTCATGCTTATAATGGGCCAGTGCGTGTACTGCGACGCGCTGCTCAGAATAGAAAGGCCTGCGTGAATATGTGACGCGTCGCGCGGGGACTCGGCGCGCCATTCTATATACCGAGCGGCCATTGCGGGGCGCGCGTCGACATTGCTATATTTGCACGGCAGTATTGACGCACTTCCCAATCGGGACACGCCCCCCCTGGGCGCAAAACTTTGCTGGCGCGTCGACCCCCTGCCCTATATAAATCCGCGCCCGCCCGCCCCGCGCGATCTGCTTCCCGTCCGCTCCGCCTTCACCAATCCCGCTGCCCCTCCTCCACCCCGTCTCCAGACCCCCCTTCCTCTCCGCATCCGCAACAATGCTATACTCGCTGCCCGCGAAACTTGCGGCCAGCGCGGCGCTGCTCGCGGTCGCCGCCACAGCCGCCACCATTAAGTGCGACGCAGACAACCTTTGCCCCGAGGAGGCTCCCTGCTGCTCTCGTGCGTGCTTTTTCTGCCCTTGTCGGGCCTGCCCCAACTAACAGCCCTCTTTAGAGTATGGTGAATGCGGTATCGGTGCCTACTGCCTTGGCGGCTGCAACCCCAGGTTCTCCTACATGGTCGACTCTTGCGCCCCTGCCCCCATCTGCAAGAGCGGCGACTACACCTTCGAAAACATCGACGGTCTCATGTCCAACACAGAGTACCTCGGCGACCCAGACAAGGCCGACTTTGTCTACTCCGGCTACCCGCTCAACTCTGACGACTCTCTCCTTATCACCATGCCCAACAACTCGGTCGGCACTGTCATTGCCACCTCCCGCTACATGTGGTACGGATCCGTTGATGTTGTCATGAAGAGTTCCCGCGGACGTGGTGTCGTCACCGCCGCCATTCTCTTTTCCGACGTTCAGGACGAAATTGACTACGAGTTCGTTGGTGCTGATCTCGATACTGTTCAGACTAACTACTACTTCGAGGGTATCCTCGACTGGACTCACTCCGTCAACATCAGTCTCTCCGACACATACGATAACTACCACACTTACTCCATCAATTGGACCCAAGATGTCATCACCTGGTCTGTTGATGGCCAGGTCGGTCGCCAGCTTCTCAAATCAGATACGTACAACGCCACGGACAACACCTACGGTTTCCCCCAGACGCCTTCGCGCTTCCAGATGTCGCTTTGGCCCGGTGGTCTTTCCACCAACCCTCCCGGTACCATTGCCTGGGCCGGTGGAGAGATTGACTGGAACAGTGCCGATATCCAAAAGTACGGTTACGACTTTGCAGTAGTCCAGTCCGTTTCCATCAACTGCTATGACCCTCCTTCCTTCATCTCCAACACCAACGGTAACGCCTACCGCTACCTCAACCGCAACGGTTCTCAAGAGTCCGTTGAGATTGTCGATGACTCCACCATTCTCGCGTCATTTGAAGCTAGTGGAACCGACCCCGACGCCGGCGCGTCTTCTTCCGTGGCGTCGTCCAGCTCCACTACTGCTGCCGCCAGCTCCTCTGTCGGCTCTTCTTCGTCCTCGTCCTCGTCCACGTCGACTTCCACTACCTCTTCCGTTAGCGCTGAAGATGTTTCCGAGGTGACCAGCTCCTCAAGCTCTGCTGCTGCTTCCACTTCCGTTCCCTCGATTCCCGGAGGCATCGGCGGTAACGATAATGACCGCACCACCTCCTCAATCATGTCGGTTGCGGCTGTCAGTGAGATTTCGCAGTCATCTTCAAGCACTTCAACTTCTTCGTCCTCGCGTTTGTCTTCGTCGTCGACCGCCTCCACAACCGCTGCTGGCTCGGACTCTGATGCCACTTCCTCTGCCGCGTCCGCTTCCTCCACTGGCGGCGGATTCGTCCAGAATACTGGCTCGTCTTCCACCAGCGTCGCAGGTGCTGGTGCTAATGCTGGCCTCCAGGCTCCTGCACTTGCCGGTGTTGTCGGCATGATCGCTGGCCTGCTCTACCTCATCTAATCTCTACGCATGACATACTTTTTTTACTGCTTGATTGATGTGGTTGTGCATGCCACTCACTGTCCGACAACTCAAACTGTGGCGTTTCCTTTTGTTTTATTTCATGTTTATATTTTTTTTTTACTGATGAAGAGTTTCCTTCTTCATTGTTTGATTTTGAGGCTTTTTTTTTGTTTGAGCGGCGACGGAGAAAGGATGATGGTGTTTGGATTATACAGGCTGACAAGTGAAAGAAAAAAAATGAGATTCATAAAGTGCTCATGCTAATGGTGTACGATCGGCTTTTGTCATATTTTGTGTTTTTTTTTTTTTTTGAAACTGTACGTACTTACTTGACGTGGGGTTTATCCATGCAAGCGATATTCCTGACGCTGTATAACTCTCATTGAATGAATACATACATTTGACGATATAATACAATAAGTAACATGCTACCTCCGAGAAAGAAATCCAAGAATCTTGACCATTAAATCCAGAATGGTAAGATGCTCGTCCGCACCATCCAGCAGTCTCTTATCTGTTTCCGAGATCACCGCGGCGATTTTATTCTTCTGCACGGCGTCATAATCATCACTAAACAGCAACACATCATGAATCTTCTCAAGAATCTGCGAAGCACTCCATCCATCGAGCATCGTTTCCTCGACTGCTCGCTGGAGTTTTTCAAATTGAGGAACGGTAGACGATGCACTTTGACTTGACGACGCAATGTTAACGAGGTTCATGATTACAGATTCGGGAACACGACCGGAAATCTCCTCGATACTTCGTACAGTAACTTGATTGTCTGCAGTACCGTTCCCATTGGCGTCCTCGTCATCGTCGCTTATGTTCACGTCACCATCTTCATCTGTAGTTCCTGCTGGCTTTATCGCACCATGTAGCTTTGCAGCAGACTGTAGCAGCGTGATCGCTTTACGAAGATCACCATCTGCTGCGGTCAACACGGCTTGAATTACACCGTTCTCGTACACAACGCCCTCCTTCACGCAAATGCTCTCCAGTCGCGTAACTGCATCCGCCGAATCTAGCGGTTTGAATCTGAACTTTGAGCATCGCGATGCGAGAGGATCGATGATTCGAGTGACGTAATTACAGATCAAGCAAAACCGAGTAATCCGTGAGTATGTCTCCATAGTTCTGCGGAGCGCAGCTTGCGCATCCTGCGTCATACTATCCGCCTCATCAAGAATGATTAGTTTGTAAGGTGGACATGGGTACTGGCGTTTCGTAGCTGCAGACGGATTCGACACCGCGGCGCGTGCAAAGTTCTTCACTTTCTCGCGAACAATTGAGATACCGCGTTCGTCGGATGCATTAAGCTCAAGAACTCGAGTGCGCATGAGTTCTGGCCCGAAAAGTTGCTTAGCGAGTGCCAGAATCGTAGAAGTCTTGCCTGTTCCCGGTGGGCCGTAGAAGAGCATATGTGGAAGGTTCGATGACTCGAGCGTTCGTTTCAGAACACTCACAGCGTGCTCTTGAGACGTGATATCGTCAAGTGACTCGGGTCGGCTGTTTCCATGGTGAGTACTTGCGCTGGTCAAAGCAAAGTAGATCACATACTATTTCTCAACCCAAGGAACCTGTCGCGGTGTTTTCTGCGTCGCAGTTGCGACACCAGTCGATCCGCTTCCATTTCTCGGAGCAAAAAAGGAACTCATATTTCTAACGCACAAAAAGATACTCGCTCGATGATAATTCGAAACGCGTCTATCGGTATCGTGCAAAGACGCGTCTTATGTTTTCCACCGCGGCGCGTCTCTAATTGCGGCGGACGCGTCGTTCTCGAACGAAAAAGTCACGTGCCGGTTTTCAGCCTTTCTCAGTGTGAGGATGATGTGGAGTGCGTCGAGTGAGAGTGAATAGCGGCTAGAGATGGGCTTGAGTCGAGGCTACATAGATTCGGTGATTTTGCACGTGGGTTTGAGTCTACAAATATTGAATTTCTATTGGGTTCTTTGACTGAAGAAGACACCGATTTGGAAATACTGAATTGAAGTAAGCGGATCTGCGTGTACTTACGGAGCTTTGTGGAATTCACCGTATCTTGAAGAGTCACGAAGCAGCTTCCAGATCGCACTCTAACTGTGATCTGTGGAGAAAGTGGTCTCTTGGTCAGACTCACTTTTAGTAACACGAATTGATTGATCACTGAGGCATGCGCCAACACGATATCGACGCCTGTACGTAACTCGTCTCAAGCAATGCGGTAGCGTCATCTTCCTCACTTCCTCACATTTCATTTTACAGCACCGTTGTGCATTTTTTGTTAATCAGGCTATCACCATGGCAGAACGTTCACGATTGCTTGAAATGCGCCGGCAAGAGTTCGGACGCCATCTCATCGCCTCACTTGACGTTCTTAGCTACTGTCAGCTTCTGTACATTTATTTCATGGAGTACGTTTTAACTCATCCGATTTGCGTTTTGGAAATGCTGACGATCAAAGTATCTCTCTTATGCGGCTACTTTTGCGGTGCATCATACAGCTCAACTATCTCACGCCCAAACCGTTTCCATTTCCGCGCCTGCAGCACAAAGGCATCGTGTACGCCATTATCACAGCCGCGAATGTGTACTGTTTTCTAGTGCATCTACTTGCGAACCTACCGACTAGCAGAGAGGAAAACTCAGGGTACATTTTTGGCAGCCTCACCATAGAATTTGTCGGGCAGAGTATGTGTGATTTCTTGAATGTGTCAAGCCTGTTACTGATTGTATACAGGAGTACCGGTGTCTCGACTACGATTCCTTTTGTGCGACATTTCCGTTGGGATGATACAACTTGTGATGTACATCCTATCAATCAGATTTTCCAAAGACACTGCAGCAGCAGCAGCACAACGACCATCAACATCTACAGAGCACGCTGGTCGAAATTTGAGCGCAGCAGAGACGATAGCAGCGGCAATGACGCGTGCCGGCGGGACACAGCGGAACACACAAACACAATCACCCCAAAGTTCGCCATCGCCAGAGCCACAGACAGTTCGCGCTCAAGTATCGACCTCTTCCACGTTGCAACGACAGACATTAGATGATGAAGAGCGCGGTGAGATGCATGACTCCGGACCAGAAAACAGTCCGTCAGAAACTATCTACGGTGAAGATCAAATGGATGGGTTTAGCGGAGAAGTTGTGGCGGCAGAGATAATGTTTACTGATATCCTTCGCAGAGGCCAAACTGCGCGCCGTAGAGGCTAGTGAGCTACTACAGATGGGTTGGGTATGTTGATGGTGCTACAGTATTGGTTTGCTCATTGGGTGTTCTCACGGAATTGTGGTGTTTGCATGGATTATATGTCCATATGGTGTTTACATGTTGCCAGTATAATGCACATATTAATCTGACGATGTATTAATTAGCCAAGATCTCATCATATTAAGTAACTACTACATCGTTCACGTAGTGCAAACTCCGCGGCCTCGGGGGTCATCAACCCTGTAAAGTCTATCTATGTACTGTGTGAGTGCTTCGGGCACCGAGCCCAAAATTACATACAGCTTTTACGCTGTTTTACAGACTTTTTTGGTTACCGAACGGCTGTAAAACAGTTTGGATAAAAAAACGACAGCTGGAATGAAAAGTAAGGGTTGGGGTCGACGTTAATTAAATTTATATGGCAGAACTGGCACAAGCGCGCGATGTACAGATCAAGAGCAGTCAAGCTAACCAAGTACTACATATACAGCCTATGTATACGATAATCGACACGAATACAGGATATGTAATGCCAGACCTCAACTTTTACATTATCGATTTCTAGGTTCATGTCTAGGCGATGACAAGACCGGTAATGCATGTGTAAGTACGACTTCACGAGCTTTTTGAAAACAGCGGCCATGTGATTTCAGAACCTCGACTTTTACGTATCGCATAGAAATCCTTAATCTTTGCAGAGGTTTAATGAGAAATGGATGGTTTATATGAACAAGAAATGCAATAGCTGCAGATGGCTCTGACAAAATCAAACTTCGTGTATGTGTTCTCTCGGAAAACAATTCAACCTGATCAGTTTTAGCTCTGCGTAGGCATCGCCACGCTCGCCTTCTCCGCAACGTCCGCATCGTCTGATTTCCAAAGACTAGTCACAGTTTTCAACTGGGTATAAAAGTCCATTCCAGCCTTTCCGTAAAAGTTGAGATCTCCAAGAATCGAGCCTTTGTTACCCGTGAACGAGAACATCGGCAACGGAACAGGAATAGGAACGTTAATACCGACCTGACCAGCCTCAATTTCTTTCGTGAATTTTGCAGCCGCGTTTCCTGAACGTGTAAACAAGGCAACACCGTTGCCGTATTTATTGGAGTTTACAAGATCAATCGCTTCGTCCAGTGTCGCAACGTTGACGACGCTCAAAACAGGACCGAAAATCTCGTTCTCGTAACACGCCATGCCGGGTTTCACACCAGTGATGATTGTCGGTCCAACAAAGTTGCCGCTGGGATACTTCTCAACCTTATAACCACGACCATCAAGCGGAACTTCGCACCCGTCGTCCAACGCCGACTGAATGTATCCCTCAATACGCTCCTTCGACTGCGGGGTAATAACAGGTCCAAGATCGGCGTCAGGCTCAAACCCACCAGAGACCTTCAGCTTCTTTGCAATATCAATCAATTCCGCAATCCACTCCTTTGTCGCGCCAACAGTAACGAGCACAGAAACCGCCATGCATCTCTGGCCAGCAGCACCGAACGCTGCACCCGCAACAGCGTTCAAAGCCTGTGACTTGTTTGCATCAGGAAGTATGATAGCGTGATTTTTCGCGCCAAGATTGGCCTGAACGCGCTTGCCGTTTGCAGTACCGCGGCTGTAAATGTAATGGCCTGCTTTATCACTACCGACAAAAGAAATGGCTTTGATGCGCGGTTCATCGAGGAGGAAGTCAACTGTTGGAGCAGCTCCATGGACAATGTTCAATACACCGTCGGGAAGACCGGCTTCTTTTGCTAGCTCTGCAATGATAAGAGCGGCACCAGGACTGGTACTATGTCAGCAATCACTCAATTGTCAGTTGTGCAGACGTACTCTCGCTCAGAAGGTTTCATGACAACAGTGTTACCAGTGACAATCGCTGGAGGAACGCACCACAGTGGAATCATGGCTGGAAAGTTGAACGGACAAATTGCGGCAACGACGCCCAATGGTTCGCGGTAACTTTTTGTCTCCATGTCCTTCGACACTTCCAACAATTCACCAGTCAATTGAGTTGTCTGATTCAAGTCAGCTTCACAACTTCAAAGAAAGGAACAAGAGATACGTACCACTCCACATGCAGTCTCAGCAACCTGAAGACCACGCAAAACATCGCCCTTAGCGTCTGCAAAAGTCTTGCCCTGTTCAAGCGTGATACTGGCGGCTAAACGATCCCAGTCTCGACGAATCAGTTGGACAAACTTGAACATGATCTGTTGACGCGTTAAAATCGTCGTCTTTTTCCACGACTTGAATGCTTTCTCCGCAGAGTCAACCGCAGCAAGAAGCTCCTCAGGAGTTGACTGAGGAACGCGAGTAACAACATTATTCGTAGCCTATGTAGTCACGTCATTAGATTAGATCCACGTGAATCAAAACGAAATAAACACAGTAACGTACCGGATCATGAAGGTCAAACCATTTTGACGCCTTGCTTTCAACCATTTTATTATCCAAAAACATCATTGTGTTTGGCGGGTTCTCAATTTTATCGTGGCTCATGATGTACGCCTCCGCCTGTCTCGACACTCCCGAACGCGAGAACTGCCGGACATGCCGAAAAGCGACACTCACGGCCGCCCCGGATATGAGCTGGGTCCGACTCGCAAAAGCTAATCGGCACAACATGAGGCTCTTATAAATGCTTTATCAATGATTAATTGGGCGAATATAGTAATCGTTAGGTGCAATGCCGGCTGTGATAGGGCTTCGATAACAGGCCGATATTGCGGGGTTGGGCTCGACTGGCGTTGATCTCGAGAACTGCGGGGAAAGGGCAAGGATCCAGATTGCCAGGGCATCGCCGCAGTAAATGCGGCTCAGACGCGTTTATACAAAAGCGCACGTTGTGCGTCAAAAAATTTCCTCCGTTTCTTCTTTTCTTTCTTCAGAAAGTTGAATACCCCATTGTGTTGCAGAAAGGAAGTGACACGGCTTAATTGCTGTGTTGCTTTCTTTTGGCTGACTTGTCGAACACGCAGTTTGAACGACTTGTTGGTTGAAACGTATGGGAAGACCAATGCTTCCGTCTCCTTAAAGAACATGCATCTCTGTTTGTCTATGGTTTGCTTGTCCCGTTGGATCGATACATCTTTTGAGCTCAGCTGTTGGGTCTGTCGTAGCTGTGTATTGTACTCCATCATTTGCTTTTTCTGTAGTGCACTTGCAAGAGAGTAAAGTTCTTTGTTGTAGTTACAACTATTGCTCGTTAGTAGACTTACGAGATTTTATACTGCATCCCCGTGGAATGATGAAAGTTTTCAACAGTCGCATGATTTATGTTGTCCAGACTTCACTAGCGGACAGAGTTCAAAAGCCTTCGGTGGTCAATTCAGGTATGAAGCGTCCGACTGGAGACGACTGGATCAGCGCGGAGGTCGTATTGTTCACAGTTTGGACGCTGCATCAATCAGCATCACAGGTCGCTGCGCCTAAGGCCGCCCTCTTTACGCGAGCTACGGCGGCACTATTCACAGCAAGCAATCCAAGTGCGTCGCGTAGCACTCCGGTGATTCTCAATACGCTCTGAAGGAACATCGAATACGTGAAGCTCTAGAGTCCCGAATCACCAGTTCTGATCATTTATCGCGGCGGGTTCAGAAAGAACGTCAGCGGCCCTGCTCAACTTCGGTGCGCTTTTTGGTGAGAAGAGATCTAGCTTGGACTCGACAGGGATGTTTACTTTTCTGAATGAATTTTTTTGGTGCCGTAAGGTCTTTTATAAAGGCGTGAAGATGCGTTCGTGGGCCTGTTGTCATCCAGGACGCTTGGCCCAGATCCAAATTTCCCGTTCAATAGGCATCTGTGATCAACACAACCACGCAAGCCCGGCACGATTCGCAATTCGTATATATAGACCCAAACCGCCCACATTTCCTCTCTTCCTCCGTTCTTTTCTTCTCTCCTCGCAGGACAGGACCAACACACACCACACCACCGATTTGACCCGATTGGTTTCACGGTGATGCATTTGATCATAGAGCTTGCATTCACCAGTGATAAAAACGCGACATGACAATGGAGCATCTCACCCGAAGGTGGATGCTCGCATTATCCCTGCCGGCAGCATTCGCGGGGCGGTTCTTTGGTGAGTAGGAGTCTCACAGTACCTATTGAGGGTTCTCCGTCGGAATAAAAGAACAGAAAAACAAGGCCACCGTAGTCGTGATTATGTTGTTCATTCATCTATTCTTCTGCTTGTATATATAAGAATCTAATGAAATATGTAATTTTATACTGCCTGATATTGAGCGTACATACAATTGAAAGTCTTGGTGCGGATCGCTGTATGGCTGAATCGCTTCGGGCGTGAAGACGTGCGTCGACTGCCCCCAAACACGCGGCTGTGTTACTTCCCAAATCTCGAACATGCAAATTCCAAAACTCTGATCCTACTCGGCAATTTCTAATTCAAATATCACTTATGTTCTAGATTAGGTCCCGAACAATCACGGAAAATACGCATCTTTATTTATCATTGATCATTGGTTACCTACACGGTTCATGTTGCAAAGCTCTGCCTTTGTGATGGATGGTTGGCCAGATGCTGTGCCACGCGCTACTTGATCACTACTTTCGACATCACAACAACTAGTTCTGTATTATTTCAGCAATGCTTTACGCTAACTATAATCATTAGTGCCACAGTATCAATGCGAGTGAGTTTAGAAAGTGTGATTGTACATAAAAGTGAGGAAGTTATCACCAACACGGCTCTTGTTATGTATTTTTATCACATTTTCTACTCGCGCCTCTGTCTTTGTTCGTTGCCGGTTTTCAGTGCGCATCACCAATGTACAACTAGTAAAGCTGAGGTGGATTGGTTTGGTTTTTGTGATGCTACAGTGGCAATTTGCGGCAAAGTTCTTCACATTTCCGCCCGGCTACATAAAAGTGTCAACTGTGCACCACTGTGATGCCTCGTGGTGTACGATTTCATCACCGTTTCCGCCATCACCGTCATCATAGATATTGACGTCACCTCTATTTCTTGCTTCTGTTCTACATTCAGCTAAAAAAACATTATCAGTGTTACGGTACTAATGCAAGTGATCTGAAATAGAGTGACGATATGCAACGGTAAGCAGTTATCGCTAAGACGACCTGCGTTGTTTCTTTTGTCACGCTTTGCACTGGAGTGTCTGATTCTATCATATGCTGGTTATAGTATACACCACTGATGCACAGCCGTCAGGGTGGATATATGTTCAGTTTGTCGTGTCTATAGTTGCCATTGACTATGTCACTGTGCGTCACAATTGCCGCCTAATTAAGATACTTGCCTCGTGATGCATTGATCTATAAATACTCATTTTATCACAACAACAGGTCACAAGAGCGATGAGAAATTACGAAACATGATGAGAAAATGGTATAAATTACCTGGCTCCTGCCGCTTCTCCTCATTTTGATTTCTTCCCTCTTTCGTTTTCTCCCCACCGTTCTCTTCGCCTTATCTCCACACTTCAAACTTTTCAGCACACTTTCGATCTTATATCACACTTGCTTTCAACAACACTTACTATCAACTACCACTCATTCTCACAATGAAGTTCATCAACGCCGTTAGACTTTTCATTGCCGCCGCCTGCGCCGCCGATGCTGCGCCTATCCCGTTCCGCAACTCAACCGCTGTTGCGCCTTTTATGAATGCAACCCAGCACCACTTGCCGCTCAACGGTACTGTTTCGGTCTCTGCCATCAACGACGATGGCGATAACGATGACGAGCGAGTCACGGCTTCTAAATTCAGTCTTCACACTGGTCTTCCCCACCTATGGGAAGACAATGTGCGCTTGCCGTTCATCGATCTTGGATACGCCGTTCACCGCGCCACATCGTACAATCGTGCGGGTGATTATTACGTCTTTAAAAATATCCGATACGCTGCACCTCCGACCGAGGACCTCAGATTTGAGCCTCCTCAAGATCCGCTTCCCGAGTCGCGCGTGAATATTGGCCGCAGTGGACACATGTGCATGCAAGCGGGTAAACCTGAGCTGACCATTGCGATTCCGGGGATCGAATTTCCAGACTTGCCCGGACATGAAAGTCAGAGCGAAGACTGCTTGTTTTTGGACGTCGTGGTACCGGCCAAGATCTTTGCAGATTATCTTGCCAAAGAGAGCAAGATGTTTTCTGTCCAGAATACCACACATCAGGACGACATCAGCGGTGGATTGGGTGTCGTCAAAAACAGTCGTCCTCTTCCGCTGTTCAAATTTACGGGAGAGGGAAAACCGGTCATGGTGTGGATCCACGGTGGAAACTTTGCGCACGGTGCGAAGGACGGCTTCAACAATCCTCATGGCCTGATGGAAGTCGCCGATAATCGAATGATCTATGTTGCGATGAATTACCGTCTCGGTCCGTTCGGATTCCTTGGCGGCAAGTCTATGCGCGAGCGCGGCTCCTCAAACTTGGGGTTGCTTGACCAGCGCAAGGCTCTCGACTGGGTGCATACGCATATCCACAAGTTTGGCGGTGATGCCGCTCAGGTCACTGTGATGGGTGACAATGCAGGCGCGGCCTCGATTCTTCATCATATCACTGCGCCGAAGCCTGTCCAGTTCAAGCGTGCGATCATGCAGTCCGCGTTGTACGAGCCAAAGTACAACGAGAGTGCAATTGACGAACAGTTTGAGCGCGTGGCATACCTCTCGGGCTGTTTTGAGCAGACTTTCGAAGAACAGATGGAATGCATGAAGTTCATCAAGGCTTACTATCTTGCCGAAGGTGGGCGTGAACTGCTATATGAATCTCAGCGACCAGCGCTTGAGTTCGGTCCATCTGTGGATGGAGACTACGTGCCGCAGCTGCCGCCACTTCAGATCCGTGACGGCAAGTATCACAAGGATGTGGAGGTGATGGCGAGCTTTGACAAGTTTGCCAGCGTTCCATTTCTGCGGCCAACTGTCGTGCTTGAATCTCAAGTTAATACTATTCTGAACGAGACGTTTCCGGATGCGCCCGAGTCCGCGATTACAGAATTGAAAAGACTGTATCCGTTCAAATTCCCACAGTCACGCCGGATTGCCAGCATCATGAGCGAGTGGCTGTTGACGTGCAACGCGCGGCATATGACAGATGCGTATCCGGGAAGCTCTTACGTGTTTAGCATGTCGATGCAGCCGGGGTTTAACATGATGAACTCGATGCTGACGTTCTTCACTCGTAAATGGATGAACAATGTGTTCTCTGTCGGCGAGAAGGATGTCAATGCGGACGATGGATATGGAAGCATCGATGAACAGGCCATTCAAATGATTGACCAAGCTTTCTATTCAGACGACGAATTTAGTGCGTCATCTGGTGAGGTCTTCCGGTCGTCGCCTCGATGGTTTTGGAAGATGTCCCGGTTCTTTCAAGAGTACCTAGTTGGATTTGCGCTCGAGGGCAATCCAAATGCGATATCGACCGCAGAGCAGTTTCCGAAAGCCAGCGAGAGTTCCGAGTCGCCAATGTTGGACGTTTACCGTGGCGGTTTCAGAAAGACTACGCTGGACAGTAGCGGGCCCGCAGAGAAACGGTGTGCGTTTTGGAGGGAAGGATCATGGACGGGATGATCAGGTTTTGTTTTCGTTTTGTTTTGTTCTTTTGAAGTTTTGAATTAGTTTTGGCATTATGTTTTTGGTTTTTTAATTTATTCGTTTTTGCTTTCATGAAATTTGGGTAGACCGTAGACACGTGAAACTGTTCAATCCGCGAGCCTGTTGTCATTCAGAACACTCGGCCTGTATCGAAATCGCCCTCTCAAACAGGCATCTGAGATCAACATAATCACGCAACCCCGGTCCGTTTCGCAAACCGTCTATATAAAGTCCCCCTCGCCCACATTTCCTCTTTTCCTCCTTTTCTTTTCTTCTCTCCTCACAGGACAGGGCGACCACATATCCCACCACTGATTTGAACGCGGTTGGTTTCACAACGATGCATTCGATCATAGAGCTTGCATCTACCAGTGATATAACGCGACATGATGATGGAGCATCCCACTCGAATGTGGTTGCTTGCATCATCCCTGCCGACGCAAGTTACATCCCTCGTCGGCAGCTTTCGCGGGGCGGTTCTTTGGTGAGTAGGAGTCTCACAGTACCTATTGAGGGTTCTTCCGCCGGAACAAATGAACAGAAAAGCAAGGCCACCGTAGCTGTATGTGGGTATGAATCACATGGAGACGGAAAGGAATGCGTTATCTCGCGGCGTTGTATTTATACTGTTGAGACTTCTTTCGTGAGACATCATACTCATGTAGTTAAGCAACCAATTCATTTCATTCACATTGTTTCTTCGCTTCATTCAAAAAAAAATCACGGCTCTGTTCGTTCGCTTCATATCTAAATGCCAAATTGCACTCTCATGTGCAGTTTCCAAATACGCAGGGTTAGGTCAATCTCTTGAACTTGCATTCAAGACTCGAATGCTGCAACTTTTTCTTCTTACCTTTTTGCATAAATCTGTTTTTTTTTTTGTGTTAATATTTTTTGTTTCTTTGTGAAATACTCAAAAACATGAAATCGTTTTGTTTGAAGAAGAATTTTACAAAAAAAATATTTTACTCTCTTTATCAAAGCGTGTCATCCTTATGCAGGGGCCATGCTAATCTTCTCTGTATCGTTTCAAATTGACCATATGTCCCGAAGGACAACTCGTTATGTTGGTAGGTCCGTCATAAGCGTCGAACGCCAAAAAAAAAAATTTTTTCTCTTCGATTTATTTGAGCATTTCATACTTAATAAGGGCTTTCCGTCCTCGGGTAGACAATAAACAGCTCTACTTTTACTAGATATAGGTGAAGCGAAGTCAAATATAGGATTTCCTTAGCAGTACGCGCGCTGGTTCGCGTTAGCTACAGTACCTTGTTTAAAAGGGCACTCATAGGTACATTTTATCGTATTGTTTACCGGTATATGCGTATAGCTGTTGATCGAATATCTTAGCAAAAACACTTTATTGACGCTGCGCGGCGACAACATTGCTCATGAAGAGCTAGGTTCCTCAGCCATCACAAAAGATGCCCAGGCATCGTCAAATTCTGCCTGAGATCGTGTCCGCTTTTCCCCATGTCTTGTTGCATTTTGATCAGTGACATATTGCGGTAGCAATGAAGTAACATTAAGCGGCGCGTTTGCTGCTTCGTGATATGAACTGTCAACGACACTCTTCCAGTCACACATAGTGTACTCGTCTGCATCAAGTCCAGGTACTGCTTCTTCAGGAACAGCATTTAGATCAACACTTAGTTCTTGAGCACTGTCAGAGTGAGCTATGCCGTTGTAAAAAATTGAGGCTGCATTGTTCACGGAAGTTTGCTCTGCGGGTTCTGACCCATTATCGAAAGACTCAGAGGCACCCTCTGCAAACATTCCTGAAGTTTCAGGTTCAGCAGCCTCATCATTCTCAACTGTTTCAAGAATTTGATGTGATGTTTCCGTAGCTCGATCTTTCGAAGATGTAGGCGCTACTATAGGCAGTGCTGATAGTGGTCTCGTGAATGGCTGGTACGGCATGTTGAAGGGAGATGATTCTCGTCGCGAGTCTTGATCTGATGAGCTTGACTTCGAGTACTTTGGTGTCGTCGTGGGCAAATCCTCGACGGATCTTGAGCTGTTTCAGTTAATTTGGTGTGAAAACGTATACTTAAGAAGAGTATGTAGTCCTGATCGAACCTCGTTTCCTGTGGACGTCAGTACCGCTGACCGGTTTTGTTGATCACATATAATCTACTTGACGCGTCAACCCAGCCCAGTCATCAGTCTCAAGCAGCTGCTGCTTAGCTTTAAGTATCTCATTTGTCGACAATGAAGGCTCCAACTCGAGCGAAGATTCATCGGCTGTGATCTCCTCTAGCAGACTGATATCCCACAGTGACGGCTTCTCACGTGAGACAACACAATGCTGGTTAATAGAGATCTCTGTATCCGTATCCTTTTCCAATTGCATCAAGCCAGGCATGTTGATTCCACCGCGTGATTGAGTCCGCCGAGAAACATTGCGGAAATGACTCTTTTGCTGGCGCTTTGCTCGTTGCTTCTCAGTCACGCGCTGGCGGCGCCGATTTGTGTCAAGAGAGCTGCGACTACCCGCTGATTTAGAGATTCCAGAGCGCGTAGATGCCAGCGATAGGGATCCGCCTGTCCAGTTCATTTTCAACTAATCACCGATTCAACGAGTATTTAATCAGTTACGGGGGTGAAATGTATCCACGGCGCTCCCCTGACGACTGCATTGAGGTCGGTGCAAGTTTGCGGGTTAGGGCTAGTAACGTGAATACGGCTCAATTCTCTGTTCCGACAACCCAATCCCGAAACCGCAGAAAAAAAATCCCAGACCAAAAGGGCCGATCTGCCAGCGCCAAACGCGTGATAACAGTTGTCGACCTCAAGCAAATATATATTTGTCTGGGTGACTGCTGGATTACTTTGTATATATTTCATTGTAATTTTTTTTGTCAGAAAGGAATAGCGCAGACCGCGACAACTTACAATGAGCTTCTCCACAGTGACGCGGTTAGTCGCTCGCCAGGCGCTCACGCGCGGTACTATGCGTATGGCGGCTACCAGCAATGTTGCAAAATTCACAAATTCGACTCCGGCCGTCATGAGCCAATTTGGTCGTCGTTTGTATGCATCGGACAGCACAGAACGCGTTCGCTCACCGCGACGAGGAGCTAAGCCAAGCTCTGATGTCGCTGCTGAGAGCGTTTTTGAAGGAAAGCCGGAGGAGGCGACAAAGACCGAGGGTGAGACTGAGGCCGCAAAGGAAACTCCGGAGAGCGAAGCGAAGACCGAGGCGAAGACTGAGGAGGGGCCTGCGACTGATGGCGAGAGTGGTGCCAAGGCAGAGTGGGCGGACTCAGCCAAGCGGGCTGATTACTCAAACACTCGCGTGAAGTGGATGGAGAAACGGATGCGCATTGTTCTGTTGCTTAGCAGCGTTGGTGTGCTTCTTGGTGCCGGTTACATGGGACGCAACTGGGATGAGGAGGAATTCTTTGCTCATCGGGACATTCCTAACGGATACACACCGTCGCTGATTTACCAGCGCTTTATGGCGCGATACAACGGTGTTACGACTCTGATTACCGCTCCTGCAGTGCCTGTCAAATTGCCACCACCACCAACTGCGCCCGACGGCAAGCCGCTGCCACCTATGCCCACACTGATTGTCGGTCTTGAAGGTGTTTTAGAGAACTCCGAGTTTTCGGTCAAGAACGGCTGGCGAACGGTGATGCGTCCTGGCTGGGAGTACTTCCTTACCTACCTGTCGCAGTACTACGAGATTGTCGTGTTTTCTACCACTCCTGCGTTTGAAGGCGGTGAAGCGAAGGTCGTTCGTCTTGATCCGTACCACATCTTCCTTTCTTACTCTTTCTTTGGCGAGTCACTGACTAGCATTGATGGCAACCGTGTTAAGGACATTTCGGACATTAACAGAGATCTTGGAAAGGTGGTCATGATTGACTGCGACCCTGTTCTTTTCTCCGCAAACCCCGACAACGCTATTCCTATCAAGAAGTTTACCGGCGAGAAGACTGACACTGAACTCATCAAGCTTCTGCCTCTTCTTGAGTTTATCGGTGCTTCGCCCATCAAGGACGTCCGCTCGGTTCTCCGCTCGTTTGAAGGATCTGAGGATTACGGTAAGGAGTACCTGAGACGCGAAGGTGAGCTTCGCAAGAAGGCTCTTGAGCGATGGGAGGCGACACACAACAAGAAGACCATTTGGAACTCTGTCCTCTCGTTCTTGGGCTCTGCGCCACCAGAGGCTGCCAAACCTATGCTTTTCATGGATCGTGTCCGTGAGGAGGGCATTGCCAATTACCAACGCATGCAGAAGATTCTTGCTGAGAACAAGGACCAGATTATGGAGCAGCAGAAGAAGGAGATTGAGGAGCAGCAGAAGGCTCTGGGTGCTGACCCAACCATGGGCGGATACCTCAAGGTACGAAATGTGTGATTTAGTTTGAGCGAGATTTTGTGCTAATAGGTTCTTGCAGACGATGTTTGGCGGCGGTCCCGCACCTCCTGAGCAGGCCGGTGAGGCGGCGAAGTAATCGGTGCATAATGCAGTTTTGATGTTGAACCCCAAAATTGAATCGAGATATGCATGGTTTAAATAACTACGCATGTTTCGGTCGCCTCTCTAATTTTTTTGAACATGCTTGTCGGTACATAGATTACTGAAAAAAAAAAAAAAAAAAAAAAAAAAAAGAAAAAGGAACAATTTAAAATCGAGTTACCTTCGACTAGCGTGATCGACTCTGTAAATAGGAAGTGTTGTTCTTGTTTTTCTTTTCTGTTTTTGAATTTCGACGAATCACAATTCTCATAGTTATTGCGTGTATAGAAAGTCATTACAATTACAGTTAACCCTTTATATACTTAATCCACAAAATACACAGTATACGTATGTAGTACAAGTCACTAAACCAAAGGATGAGTACCAAAAGAAGATCGTTTCGTCTAAGCGGTAGCGGCCCACTGCTGATTCATGCCAATCACGCTAGAAATCATACCAAGCAATCCAACAAAGCCATCATCAATAGGAAGAAGACCGAGAGACGAGATGGGAATGGTACTATCCATGATATCGAGAGTAAGCTGCGTGGAGGTCTTGGCCTTCTCGTCCTTGACGCGCTTGACAGCAAGGAAATCTTTCTCCGACTGCTTCTTCAGGAAAGCCTCACGCTGGTTGAGGCCGACAGTCTTGTAGATGCTCGCCATAACGCTGAAGGTGATTCCGGTAAGCCAAAAGCGGGCGTACAGCTTTTGCGCGAGCTGCGGGTTCTTGAGGGTGATCAGTTTCGTTCCGTGGGCCTGAGAATACAGTTAGTGAATGATCCTGGTGCAAAGCAGCCGGTATACCAACCAAAATGAGAGAGTCAATGGTGAGATAGACACCGTAGGAAAGCTGACGTCCAATAGCAGCGTAACGCAAGAACGCGTCGGAAGTCTTGTTATCGTACGCAGTGGCAGCGGCCTTAAAGTGCTGAAGCGGCTTACCGACGCGGATGAGCTTGCGAGCGGTGGAAAGCAGGCTCATGAGCGCGCGCCATTTATCAGCAGAGGCGCTCTTGATACTACCTTTCCGGATGAGGTAGGCAGCATAAAAACGCGCAAAGTACTGGACAAATCGAAGGAGTTTGTCGCGGCCGACAGTGGTGTCGAAGTACTTAAGGAGATGGGTGAGGGAGGGGTGATACACGAGCGCGTCGGCGACCATTGTGAATGAGGATCGGACGAGGAAGTAAGCTCAAAAAGGTGAAAGTTGACTAAACTGTGACTAGGTTCCCGAAACCAAATCGACAAAACAAGGAAAGAGGAGAAAAAGGACCGGACGCGCGAAGAGCAGTTTATATTGGCGGGGGCGTGGCGGAAACGCGAACTGCGGGCGAGCGGCTGCTCCAAATCTTTGCAGAGCCGAGTGCCGACCTCCCAACTCCGCAGTTTGACACAGACGCCTCATACTTACATGTAAGTACCCACGCCTCATATCCAGTCCAATGTCAGCGCGGCGGACTCGAAGGCGGTGGATTCGACTCGCGTCACCACCGCTCAAGAGATCACGGCCTTGGTCCACCAGCCCGAATCAGCCCCCTTTTCGCATCCACCGTTCCACAATCATCAATGTCGATCACCACAGCAGCCGTGCCAGACCTCTCGCTTGCGCAGGACATATTCGTTCTGCGCTCGACGTCGCTGTCTGCAGAGATGCAGGCCGCCTCTCTCAAGAAGCTCACTGACGCCATCGAGGAAGGCTCAAAGGCTCCGCTATATTACTATCTGCATTCGGTTCTGGATGTGAGCCAGATTCCATGGGATGAGGAAAAGTACAAGACAATGAGCGTGAAGAATGCTGAGGATCTGCAGGCGCTGGAGAAAGTTATTGCTGATGCGGAGGAGGCTGGCGGCGAGATGGAGATTGCGGAGGGATGGAACAAGGTTGGCGAGTTTTGGGCAAGTCTTGGTGATAAGGTGCGTTTTTTTTTGTGAACGAGCTCATTGCAATCTATGCTAATGCAGTTGGCTAAAGGACAAAGCAATTTTTGCCTTGCGGAAAGCGGTCGATTTGACCCCAGGTCTTGGATCAAAGATTGACATTCTCTTCACGATCATCCGAATCGGTTTCTTTTTTGACGACAAGCTCTTTGTCGGCCGTGAACTTGAGAATGTTAAGGTTATGATTGACCGAGGTGGTGATTGGGATCGTCGCAACAGACTGAAAACTTACGATGGTATTCACCTCATGGCCATTCGCAAGTTTTCTGAGGCCGCTGAAATGCTGCTGGACAGTTTGTCTACTTTCACATCCACTGAGCTGTGCTCTTACGAGGAGGTTGTGCAGTACGCAATGATTGCTGCCGGAGTTGCGCTTGGTCGTGTGCCGCTCAAGACAAAGGTCATTGATTCGCCTGAGATTCTCTCGCTGCTTTCAACTACTCCATCGCTTGAGCCTCTTGCCACGATGACAAACTCTCTTTACATCTGCGACTATGCGAGCTTTTTCAAGGCTCTTGTTGATGTCGACTCTGCGCTCCTGCGCGTTAACCGGTACACCGCGCCTCATGCTATGTACTATGTCAAGGAGATGCGACGAAAAGGATATTCACAGCTGCTTGAGTCTTACCGGGCGCTTAGTCTGAAGAGTATGGCAGAGGCGTTTGGTGTGAGTGTTGAGTTTCTTGACAAGGATCTCTCAACGTTCATCCCTCAGAAGAAGATCAACTGCGTGATTGACCGCGTTAATGGAATCATAGAAACCAACCGACCTGACAACAAGAACGCACAGTACCAGCTACTAGTCAAGCAGGGTGATGTGCTGCTTACTCGGTTGCAGAAGTATGGCACTGCCGTTCGCATGAGTGGATCGGAGCGGGTGGCGTAAATGTGGATCGGAAGGGTTTTATGGCAATATTGGTTTGTCGCATAGTGTTTGCATGCTGTATTATAATGATATTTATAACATTTTCTTTTCTTTGTGGCCAAATCAAAAAACTCTGGAAATCATGGTTTCTGGGTTGACATCTGGCCCGCGGCTTGAAAACGTAAACACTTGACTCAAACACCGCTTGTGGTCATCGCATACATGTCTCACCGGTGCAAAATATAGCTAGCTGGAAACGATATTCTCAGTTGTCTGTCGATTTTATCTACATTCCATAATTCTATTGAAAGACTGTAATTGCAATCTACAGGATGCCTATTCTTCCGCACCGGCTTCGATCCCTTCACCTTGCCGCCGACCAGCGCGGTCGCGTAGACTACGACCTTGCTAAACTACAGATCTTTGCAAGTGCACCAACTTTGTACAATTTCTGCCTCGCCGTGTCGGCAGCACAGCAGCAGGAGCAGCAGCAGGAGCAGCAGTCTTCTCAGGGAGTTGCATCCGGACAACGTCAAGGTCAAGGACAGCAGCAAC
The DNA here is from genome assembly GCA_030705025.1 of Myxozyma udenii. Classification (NCBI taxonomy): domain Eukaryota; kingdom Fungi; phylum Ascomycota; class Lipomycetes; order Lipomycetales; family Lipomycetaceae; genus Myxozyma; species Myxozyma udenii. Next base: position 124,435 of record JANIWG010000014.1, read on the forward strand.
AGGAGAATATCGTTGTTGTCATTTCAGATTTGATTGACCGCATCATCCATCCTCCCGGAGAATGGGATTTTGGCGTCGCGAGAGTAAAGGCTGCAGATGTACTGTTTGGCATCGAAAGCTCAGTTGAACAATCTGATGATGAGTCTGAGTCCGAGAAGAAGGAAGATTCAAGAGAGCAGATACGCACCAGAACGGTTGAGCGATCATCACAAACTGCAGACTCGATCGACTCCGAGGCACCTCGGCCTTATGTGAATGCGTCGATTGAAACTATTGCAAAGAGCATGCGTTCTACAAAAAAACTAGATACCCAATACCGAACTGACTTGCGAGAACTTGAAGAACGGCTGGTATATGGCGACATGGACGACCGGGTTCGCACACCAGATTCGACGCAAATTTCACGTCGTCAAGCATTTTTGAGCTCAGATTTGCGACTTTTGCCGGCAACATCGATTGTGACCGCGTTGGTTTCCATGATTCCGTCGACAGTTCTTTCACCTACGTCCGCCGAACTGACAGCTATCTCGGAAGTCGTGACTGATATACCCACGAACGAGGAGTTTGGATTTGGCGCTTCTAGTGCCGGTGCAATACCCTTTATTAAATCACTTCCAACTGTCTTTTACAAACAGTCAAAGCATCCTTTACATTTTGACAGCTGTGCTCACTGTCAGGGTCTGCAAATGAAGCTCGAGCTGTTGCATACCTGGATTCACTTGGTCAACAGACACAGTCGTGATGCGGATACCTCGTTTCGCTCTCTGATTCACTTACGGATTGACACTCAGCGATCAGCGCGATTTGTGGCAGAAACAGTGCGCCAGATCGTGTTGCGTGCTGATGACGATTTTGACGCCTTCCATGCGTCATTCGTACATGCTGCACGAAATCAGAATGTTTCATTTTACTCGAGACACGCGGGTGGTCCACCAGACGTACTGACGTATATACTTCGGAGTAGATTCTATGCTGGTGATGCAACTAATAATGACGAAGCAGAGGGACATCCGCGAACAGGAAGTGGACGTCGTCGAAAACCGGCTGTGACGACGGCGACTTCGATGCTGGAGTACGAACCTCGAGTGTTGATGCCGATTGTGTTCTACAGAGCAGCTCCGAGCTACACTCAGAGACATACAAGTACTGGTTCATGGTGGAATAGAAGTAGAACAGCTACAGGATCCAGGAATAACGCTTGAGCGACTAATTTCATGGTTGATGCAAGTGACTTCTGTATTATATCATAACGCCTACTCATTACCGTAATGCACAAGAAAAAAACAACAACTTTTGTGGTCTCGTGGGTCTACATCGTATACTCTTACTCGTCATCTGAATCAAGCCCGTAGAGTTCCTCATCGTCAGACATAGTTGTACTGCGTCCAGTCTTTGAGCTCGATCTTGTGGGCTCCTTGGTTGAGCGAGTGGGATTAAGCTGCTGGAACTCAATAGTGTTCTCGTCGACTTCAAAGTCAGGATCCTCAAACACGCTCTTGAAACGGCTATCCAAAATCTCCGCAGCACCAGGGCCAGGAGCAGCAGAAGTGGCTTCGGCTTTAGCTTCAGGTTCGGCGTCCGAGTCCTCCTCGCCTTCCGTCTCTGTCCGTGCCTTACGTCTCGCATCACGCAACGCCTTCTTCGCTTTCTTTTCAGCCGCCTTGGCAAGTTTATCTGCCAAACTCTTGTTGATTTTGACATTAAGTTTCGAAGACGTGCGGATACGTGACTCGCGCTCCTTTTCAATCTGTTTGCGAACTTCACGCTCACGGTGCTCTTGGTATGCGAAGGGATTACTAATAAGACGTGCCTGTTCGTACAACCGGATATCGATAAAGAAACCATGCATGTAACTCCGCACGACGTTTGTACCAAGAAGGTGAGAAAGACCAAGAGCTTCGAGCTCCTTGCGCGTGACAAATTTGTAGTTATCGTAGACGGATGTGACGGGCGCCTCTTCAAGTTCCTCAGTGACGTTTTCAATGAACGAACACCAAACTGGAGCAGGACCAATAGAAGGAATAAAATACGTATGCATCGGCATTCCTTCGTTGGCAAGAAAAAACATGCCAGTTTCAGGAATATGCGCAACATCATTAATGTCGACAGACGGCTCAAACGAGGTGAACGGCTTGCCGTCGTCTGCGTCCCAGATTTTCGCAATCTTCTTGTCGGCAGAAAGTATCCGTGTTTTGCTGTCAGAAAATCCCTCACTCTCACGTCCGTTGATCCAGATCAAATTGTTAACAGGCAATCCATAGCCCTGATCTTTCCGCAAAATTGGCTTCGAGGCTCGCAAATCGTAGAGATATACCTCGCCGCTGTAAGTGCCAACAGCCATACGCAGTCCGTCGTCGTGAAATTTGAGCGAAGTGATACCACCACCAACAATGGGAGCGGTGAAGGCACTATCCGTATTCTCCATGGTCAGCTGCAACAGCTGGGTTCGTGACCGCGGATCCCAAAACTGCACCACGTTGTTCTCGAGTCCAAAGCCAAGCAATTCGTGAGCAGGGTTGATGTCGAGACAGTTGCAGGCTGTTACGTCCGATCCAAGGTCAAACGGCGTCATAAACCGACCCTGATCCAGATTAAGTCTGTAAATTTCGTTTCCTGATGCCCCGACAAAAAGGTCGCAGTTCGAGTACCGATACGCCATCGCGCGTCCAAATTTGGGAATACGAGAGCGCGTGTGGATGCCGCCTTGGGCGTGCAGCTCGATAGAGCGGTCATTTTGAAGATGCACAGACTTTGTCCAGTCGTCACTGAGGATTATAAAATCGACGTTCTCAGCGTCTGTGTGGCGAGCAAATTTGAGCGACAGCTCAGCAAAATCGTAGACGTGGATTTGCGGTTTGTATGTGCCAGTGGCCATCGCGTATGCGCCATCACGAGAGACTTTGATCTTGTTGGAAGCCTCTGAAAACTCAAAGTCCTGTAGTAGTTCAATTCTGGAGCTGTATTCTACGCGTCAAAGTCAGCACTCGCCTTCGTTAGTTCAATAATGATTGTGTCTTACCAGCATCGTTTCGCAGATCACGTTTCCGCTTGCGCGCGACCCAGTCAGGAAGCGCACGCGAGGTGTTTGCACCAGAGATCTGGTAGACTGTGTTATTTGACGACAGCGTCGACTTGAGAACCATTTTGTCGACCTTCTCTTGGTGATTCTGGCGAGAACAGCGTGCAAAAGTCGTTTCTTCGAGCACTGTTCAGCACGTTGTCCCATCAAGATCTCAGCTTGTACAAATTTTTTTGCCGTTGGGAGTTTTGTGTACACGAATCCCTTTTGTATGTAAGCACCAGATAGAAGTCAGCGGGGAAAGAATACCCTGTTGAGCTCAACTCTACATAGTTTGACGAGAATCATATCGAGCATGTATAATAAGTGAGAGCTCTGGTGCTGGTGCAATATCACTATCTTTATTTAATTAAGTGGAACTGGACGGTTTAAGTCATATTGTGACATTCAAGCACTAAGATCTCTTGTAGGTTGATCCGGGTCGAAGACATTGTTAGACGAGGAGTTTGGCTTTAGCGGCACGTCTTTTAAAAAAAACGCAGGTGCTCTGATAATAACTCGTAAAGAGCAAAGGGGTATAAAATTTCTTTGATTTTGATTTTCAGCGTGAATACAAACCATGAAATTGTGGCCTAATATCGATCCTTTAGTCCCTCGGAATTTGAGGCCAGAGCGAACTGAGCCGCACTATTTCCGAACTCCCAGCGCGCATTTTGCGAAGGTTTCTGAATAAAGTTTATCCGGCATTTGCCAGGCACGGAGCACCGGCTCGCATCCTTATCGGGGGTCTGAAGTGGACCACCGGCAATTGATTGTCTGACGCTTAGTTGGTCTTTTTGTTTACGATGTCGAGAACAGTTCACTGTTTTGGACTGAAATTGATTGGAGGCCTTAGACACAATTGACAAAGGTACATGTAAAGCAGTTTCCGGTCCGAGGCGTCGGCTGTAGACCGGGGTTTCGTTTTGACTCACGTTAAATTTGATCGACGCCGAGCGGACTTTAGATTTCAGATCCCTCGGGTCTACAGTAACGTGCGGACTTAGTTTTTCACCTCGCTTCCGAGTACAAAAGGGCGCAACGTCCTACAATTGTCGTCTGGGTTGCTTGATTGATCTCCAGACTGACCTTCTCTGCTCAATATCCTTTCATCCCATCCCAATCCAATCCAATTGACTCTCCAAAATGGTTGCTGAAAAGCGAGTTATTCTCGGTACATTGATCAACCAACATCCATGCCATCGCATTACGCGCGAGCAGTGTCAAACTCACGGTAGCCACATCTGTGGAAATAGGAGTAGATCTCCTTGGTCTTCTCCATGGAGGTGACACGGGCGGAGGGGGAGGTCGAGGGACCGAAGGTCATGAGACCTAAGTATAATGTTAGATCAATGTTTCATTTCTTAAAGAGGGGAATGAATGATGTTGGTTGATCCTGCGACGGCATGCAGGAGGGATGGACCGCCGAGGCTGGATACAAGGAGATGAGATTCAGCATTGCCACAAAGGATCTTCCTACTGAGGCTGGCATGCACAAGCCTGAGCGTCTCACCGAGATCTTCACCAAGTCGCTTTCTGAGCTCAAGGTTGACAGCATTGATATCCTGTACCTCCACACCCCCGACCGCAGCGTCCCCTTCCTCGAGACTCTCCGGGGTCTTGACAAGCTCTACAAGGAGGGCAAGTTCAAGATTCTCGGCCTGTCTAACTTCAATGCCTACGAAGTTGCTGAGATTGTGATACTCGCAAAGGCAAACAACCTTGTATACTATACCTTCACACATCTGATCGTACCGTTCTTTCTCGACACCTTAAAGGCATTGGACGAAGTACACAAGGCAGGCAAGTTCCGCATCTTTGATCTTTCCAACTTCATATCTTACGAAGTTGCTGAAATTGCTACTCTTGCAGAATGCCATGATCTTGTTCGTCCTCGCATTTACTAAGTTCGCTACAGCTGCCTTTGTTGTGATCCCGAAGACCTGCTCTTCCCTGCTCTTCGGCATTATGGAATCGACGCAGTGGCTTATAACCCAATCGCGGGCGATCTACTCTCTGGTCGTTATAATAAAATTGATACCGCGACACGCGAAGGGCAGATTTGCTGAAGGACGACAGGGTGATACCTATCGCAAACGGTATTTTAGAGAATCCTTTTGGAAAGCCATTGAAAATGTTCAGAAAGTTGCGGCAAAGTATGATTTGACCATGATCCAAGTCAGTTACAAATGGCTTGCGCATCACTCTAAGCTCACGTTTGGACCTCCTGGTGGATGCACTGGTGATGGCATCATCATGGGCGTTAGTTCATTAGACCAGATGAAGTGTAACCTTGATATCATTGAAGACTCCACGCCGTTGCCGCAAGAGGTGCTGGATGCGTTGGATGCCGCGAACAAAGTCGCGCTAATGGATATGAACAAGTACTTTGAAGTTCTTGGTCCCACAAAGCTCGAGTACACATACGATACTGTCTAGTAATTTATACAGGGCACCTTTATATCATCTCCAAAAAATAAAAATGAAAGATTAAAAAACGTAAAACAAAAACATAAAACTTTTGTCAATTATCCGTTGTACAAATTTACAATGCATTAAAAACAACACCATCGCTCACCCAAATATTTACTTCCGCTCTCGCTGCTTTTGAATGACTTTCATCTTAGCCTTCATAACGTCCGGATCCATGTACACGCACGACTCCTTAAACGTATCCTCGAGCGTTTCCGTAGTTCCAAAGCTATTTTCAAGGTTCAAAAGCGCAACCCACACGTTCAACTTCTCTTTCTCCTCTCTAAATCCAATCGTCTTCAGCGCTCGTCGCGCAATCTCACGAGCTTTCTCAATCTCTCCAATTTGAATCTGGAAGGCCATATACCGAATCCACAGGGCAGAAGAGTTTGGGCTTCCGATAAGCATGCGCTCGAAATCAGCCACGGAGTCAGGCTCCTTGGTCTCTAGCTCGCCGGTGACGTCAACTTGCACTTTGTTGCGCGCGTTGCGTTTCTTGCGGTTCTTGCGTCGAAGCTCTTCGTCCTCGTCGTCGGAATCAGCGTCGGAGTTGTCGCTTGAGTTTCCTTCGGCGTCAGACGCGTCATCAAGGGTCTTACCCTCCCAGTCGAATCCGCTCACATCCAAACCCTCAGGCTCATCGCCATCGCTGGAATCCTCCTCTTCATCATCTTCCTCCTCATCGTCTTCCTCGTCGTCTGAGCCACGATCCATAGCCACCTCAGCCTCCGAGTCACTAGATCCCTCAGCCTCGACATCAACCTCCATCTCATCCTCATCCAACTCCTTTGCTTCCTCGCTCTCCTCACTCTCAGCATCAGCGACCTTCTCTTTACTCTCCTCAGCCTTTTTCGCCTTCTTCTCTTTCTTCGTCTTCTTCGTCTTCTTCACCTTTGGCTCCTTCGTACTAACACGCATCTTCCGGTACTCAGGATGCACGGAAACCACACGAACAGTGACAGTCTGACCGACCTTGAACTTCTCGTTAGGATCGGTAATTTTGGTCTCGCTCATCTCAGTAATCGGCAAAAACGCGGTAGTCATTCCAAAAAACTCAACAATAGCACCTTTGCTGACAATGCTTAGAATGGAGCCAACGATCTTGTCACCACGGGAAGCCTCCTCGTATGTGGAGATCAACTTCACGTCAGAGGCAGGGTTAAGGAGTGACTTCTTAAGAGTCAAACGTGTTCGCTTGGTATCAGGCTGTACAGACAATACGCGGCACTTAACCTTCATACCCGGTCTGAAACGACGCTCAGGCTGTGACAGCTTAACATCCGAGAGGTGCTGCTCGTTGACATGGCCGACGATACCGTCTGAGATCTTGACTAGCAAGCCACCTGACGCAATGATCTTGACAACTTCACCTTCACAAACGTCCAAGGGCTTAACATCTTCGAAGCGGAGATATTTCTGCTCAAGAATCTTGGGCTGCATTGAAACTTGGAAAACACGATCCGCAAAGGAGTAGCCAACAATGCGAGCAGGATGCACGGTTCCGACTTTGTACGGGCCAAAAAGAGGCGAAATCTCGTCTATCCGGGAATCTGACAGGCGAGAAATATGCGCAAATCCAAAGACACCGTCGACACCGCTGGAAATGAAAACACCGATCTCTGGCTCGACGAACAAGATCTTGGCATCAGGAATAATCTGGCCTATCGCAAGCGACTCGGCAATCGCAGTGTCGGACTTGACAGCTTCTGCGCCCTCTGCATCGGTGCTTTCTGAAGTAGACGCGCCAAGAGAGACCATATGTGGAAGAAGAGAAAGTCTGAATTTTTTCTCATCCGCAGAGGGAAGATATGAGATAACACGCGCCTTGATCTTCTTGTTCTCCTTAAACTTTTCAGCAAGTTTGGTACCGTCATAGCACGCGCACTGGAAGAAATCAACAGTACCGTTCACGAGACCCGCAACTTGACCTGCAAGGCCACCAGCAAGAACTTGAGTGGGAATGAACTCAACAAGAGTACCGGGAAGAATGGAGTTCACGTCTTGCACTGTAGACACTGCAGGAAGGTTCTTGGCCACTGCGGTGCCAGTGAGAGTGAGCATGCGACCGCTAGAGGACTTGTTGAGAACTGAGAGAAGAAGAACTTGACCTTCCTTAAGATCGGAAGCTAAATCAAAGTTAGTCGGTATCAAGTGAAATGAGACAGGTGTGACATACGCTCATATCCAGCAAATCCAAGCTCCTTGTTTGACATAAAACCAGAAACGTCCGGAATTCCAACATCAAAAGCAACACCATGATCTTCCACGCTCTTAACCGATGCTTGAATGGACAAGCCCTTTGTGCTAAGGTCGTTCTTCTCGATAGAAGCATTGACAAGCTCAGGCACGATCGAGAGAGAAATGTGTTTCTTGTTGGACGCGGTCTGTCCAGCAGGAGTCTCCTTCTCTGTGACGATAGCACGCAGAAACTGGCCAACCTTGAACAAAGACTTAAGATCTGGAACATCAGTGTCCTCATCATTCTTCTCTTCTTCATCTTCCTCCTTGTCGCTTGAGTCGTCGTTTGCCTTTTTCTCGAGAGCCTCCAGCTTCTGAGTGATCTTTTCTGAAATGTTGGTGATGGGAATGTAGCCCGTGAGACTGTTTGGCAGCGAAAGTGCAACGTCAAATGCGTTAATCTGACTAACTTGACCAAGAACCAACGTTCCAGGGACCAAGCGCTTGAATGACAGGCCTTCGATTTTGATACGGGGAGTGCCGGTCGAGTCAGTGTTCGACTTCTTTTGACTGCTCTGCTGCTTTTTGATCTGGCGCTGACGTATCCGCGAAACTTTCTCGTCTTTGTGATCATCATCAACACGAGCCTTCTTTGCAGGCTTTGAGGAAGTTTCGAACAGAATATCCTTGACAGCCTCATTGGTGGCCTCCTTGTACTCCATGGGAGTGAGACCGGAGGCACCACCACGAGGAAACGAGGATGTTTCGTCGGTTTTGCGCATGGCAGACTTTATGACAATAGGCTTTTCATTTGACGCCTCTTCGGTGTCAAAGTTGGGCTTGCGCTTCTTGTTCGCGCTCTGGGCGGCGTACTGCTGCTTCTTGCTCGGATCAGTGCCGTGGGACTTGAATGGTTTCTTGCTGAAACTGGACATTGTGACTGAAGCGCCAGATGACTTTTTGCCGCGGTTTCCACCGGCAGCACCGCTGCCAGACTGCTTCCGGACTGCTGAAGGGGCCATAATGTGTTGTTTGGAGGAGGTGGGGGATGTGGTGAAGAGAAGCGTGACCAGAAGTTGAGTTCGCGGGTCGATTGGGAGATCTTTCGTAACAAAAATTTTCTGCGGCGGTGGGAATGAGATTTTAAAGTTTCAGTATGCAGGAGCCCCTGAGTATCTGGCAGGTTGCGTTTATACGGACGGGTTGCAATCGAGGTGAGAGAGACGAAGTTTACTGTATAAGACGGTAGTTGATTTGATGAGTTTTTCAAGTTGAAAAATTAAGCTAATATTTAAAGCAAAGCAGCTAGTAAATCAATCTTGACACTGTGTAGTTATTTATGAAAAGTGTTGCGGAGGTTTTAGGCAGCATCCAAGAACATCAGGCTTAAGTTTATACACTTGCCTTTCTTGGTTTTCATAAGTCCAGCTTCAACCAGCCAAAACAAGTTTTCTGTAAGCATTTCCATCATTGCTACATATAATATGATATCGAATACAGAATCGGCTTTTCTTTCGAAGCGGTTGTCGCAACTGATCATGAGTATAGTTGAGGTTATGTAACTTAAAAGGCGTATGAGGTCACGTGAAGTCTATCAGCCGCATTACTTGCGGCGCGTGGCTGCGCGGAGAATTTAAAGTTGAGCTCTTTCGATCAGACTCCTCGCGGTTGTGCAGCCCTGCGATTTCCTGCGCGTGGTTCACGAGTCTGGTTGTCGCGCGTCTCCGGCCTCCTCACCGCCAACTCGACCCCGCCATCGCCATCGCCACCCCTCCTCATCCCTCCCCCGGTACTCTCCCCGGAGTTTCTTTTATTATTTTTTTTGCGCTTGCAAGTTCCCTGTGCAGCGTTCTTTCGCCCGCGCTGCTTCTCCTGTGCATGGCGTCGCGTTGAACTCCTCCTTCTGCTCCGAGTCGTCGTCATTTCTAAGCGTGCGCGATCTAGCTCCGGTCAGTGGTCCCGTGTGCCCTCAATTGCCTCCTTTATTTTGTGCCAAATAACTAATAAGTTTTTTTCAGTCTCATTCTTGTCATGGATTCCTACTTCAAGGCTGTGCAGCGATGGATTCGCTCAACGCCTTTTAACCGCCTCAGTCGCTCGGCGCGCACCTCCGTCATCGCTTCCTTCTTCATCATCCTCTTCATCATCTTCACCCTTCTTCCAGCACCCGCCCGCATTCCCGCTAATGGCTACTATCTTCCCGGTGACCTGGCTCCTTCGATCCTACATACTCCATCTTTGCGATGCCCCCCAGGAACGAAACGATCTGGCCTCGTGCTTACCTCAAACATGAACTCACATCTCTCCGCCCTACGAATCAATTTCAATGCTGGCATTAACGGCGCTACAGGAAAAGACGCTAACTCCCGCTTCAATCCCTCCATTTTGCCCTTACCTGCTGACGCGCCCTACCCCTACGTCGGCTTTACTGCGTCCAACAAAGGCAAAAGTTACGAGCTCTACACTTGCTTCCTTGCAGTCGGCCAGACAAAGCTCACCAAGCGAACAGGAATGCGCTGTGCCACTCCTCTTGAAAAGATTGACATCACCACTCCAGCTTCAGGTGAATGCCGTGAGCACCATTACCTCAGTCTCCGCAGCGGCCCGCAGATGCCCCGCGTTTTTCTGAGCCCTGATGGCGCACCCGTGCTTACATACTCTGGAAACTCCGCTTCAGGATGTATTGGGTTTTACGTCGTTGATTTGCGCGTCGTTTACCCAGTGATTGCCAAGTACTTTGTTGGCCCTTACATTCAGTATCCCCAGCTCACCGAGTTGGATCGTCCTGGCCACAAGCTTGACCTTGAAGAAAATTGGACCTTCATGTTCGAAGGCAACAAAACCTACGTCGAGCAGGATCTTGTTTCTCGTACATTTTCAGATATCGACAAACAGACAAAGAACCTTGCGCCGCACTCATTTAAATGCATTCAAAATCTCATTGTCGACAAAGCCAACACCGAGGTCCAGCACGCGACTAACACGCTTAGACTTTCGCTGTGCGAGTTTCCGTGCACAGCAACTCCTCAGAACACTGTTTTGCTTTCAATAATTAATATCAAATACACCGTCGGATATCGTCCTACCTATGAGCGTCGCGTGCTCATTACAAAATCTCAGTTTCCGTTCGACATTGTCGGGCTCTCGCCTCCATTGATCTATACCGGAATTGACGACAACTACATGGTTTTCACATCTTCCATTGCGTGGGACTCCCGTCAGGAACCACGCAAGAGCAGACCGGATATGGAACACTTTGACATCGACTCGTTTAAAGTTCACGTGGGGCGTCCTGCTGACGACGAGATTCCTAGCGTATCTGAAGTTGTCGAAGAGAAAAAGGAAGAGGTGGGTAAGAAGGCGGAGAAAAAAGAGAAAAAAGATAAGCGCGCCGCGGAAGTGCCCGTGGTCACTGCAGATTACTCGCTTGACAACCCTCAACTCAACAGCTTACGAAGTGACTTTTACCATGGTTACTTGAACGACGTGTTGCTGATAAGTTTTGGGATTGAGGATCGCGATTCCGCTGTGCTGGATGTTAAGGCTAAGGATCTGATCACTTGTCTTACACAGTGCAAAGGCTGATACTGATTAGTACAACTAGCTGAAAAGTGGAATTTGGGTGATTTTGGCGACATTTTGTATATCTACTGTGATTATTTAGTGGCATTTTAATATAATACATTACTCCGATATCCCACCTAATTGTATACATCCGTTAAACCCAGCCAAATGCGCTCTGTGTACCTCATGGAGCATCCTTCATCTCAACATCCGGCTGCACCTCACTCCCTCCACTACTTCCGTTTTCCGCCTCGGCAGCTAGATTTCTTCGCTGCACCTCTTTCTTCTTATCTATCTTGACAATCTTCTCCAACAATGTCGTCCGCCTTTCGCCTCCCGTTTTCCTTGTTGACGCAGGCGTGATCCACTCCGTATCTCGGTACCGAGCTCCATACAACGCAGTCGCTCGCTCAACCTTGTCTTTTTCAACAAATCTTCCTGGATGAAGCGCTATTTGCTGCCGTGTGGTTCCAACAAGTTCAGCACCTGTACAATTACATCGTTAGTCTTTGTACTGCATTGAGTGTGAATGGGTCCAGTTACTTTGATCGAACAGCATCTCGGTACCAACCAGATCTTCCCATCTCCCTTCATATACCTGAGTACCAATTGACACAAGCGGTTTACTTGTATGCAAATTTACAATCTGAAACTCTGAAACATCATCCAGTGATCTTGGCGCAAGTGCAAGACTGAGTGGTAGCAGAAATTCCTGCTCAAAATTAGTAAACATCAACTGACACAATGTTGAAGAGCACTCACAACTTCGTCATCTGGCACCTCACCAGAGTCGTCATCTTGCATAGCAGCAGTTTCATCCTCGTCTTCTTCTTCCTCCTCGTCTTCTTCTTCTTCCTCCTCCTCTTCTTCTTCTTCTTCTTCATCAATATCCTCGCCATCCTCGTCGCCGTTATCAACAGTCACAACGATATCATCATCCTCGTCGTCTCCGTCTTCATCCTCATCCTCATCGTCGTCTTCCTCACCCTGACGATTCAACACGTTCTCATTCGTACCTTCATCTTCCTCCTCCTCTTCTTCATCAACAATACTGTACTCCTCTTCGTCATCATCGTCAACACCATCATTCCCCACGTCTTCATCGTCATGATCTGATAAATTTACATCAATGTCGTCGGTGACGTCGGCAGCGGCACTGGCACGCCGAGACATCGCTGATGCTGTGGTGTTGAAACAAAGTCAGATCTGGAATTTATAAAATTGCTATCATCTGCTCTTTAATTTTTCTGCAGAATGAGAATGACCGTTCGGTTTTCAATCTCCGCTCTCGCTAATGCGACGCGTCTCGTCGCGCGAACTCCATATGAATTAAGCGCGAGTCGCGTATTCCAATACCCTAAACCAAAGAGCTTTTAACAGAACCTGCAAAAAAATCAACCGCAACCCCAGCAGTGACAGCAGAAGGAAAAAAAACTGATTCGACCCAGGATCGAACTGGGGACGTTCTGCGTGTTAAGCAGATGCCATAACCGACTAGACCATCGAACCAATTACAAACATCTCAAAAATACTAGCATCTAAATTAGCAAAACGTGCTGACTAAAAACTTTGTCAAAATTACTAAATTTTGATATGTATTCACAGATTGTCGGCTGACTTAGCCGTAGTCAACGAGTTCACCAACTGAGAAACGGTATGATAACTGTTCACGCTGTCTTATTGTCCAATTCAAGATGACAGAGTCGACTGTCGGTGTCACCTGTCGGCGGTAAAGCTAAGAAATGGAACACTGCACTGTCCAAAAAAGGCAAGCTTGAGTGCAGTACAAAATCTCGACTTTGTTTGCAAGCTCATTAATCAGTTCAAGAGTGTGCTGGAATCTCTCGCGGCTGTTTTCGAGTTGAGTTGAGTTTTTATTAACGCCAATGCGGCAAGCGAGTCGTCATTTGGCGTGGAGTTTCCTCAACCAAAAACGGAAGTCTTATAAGCTGCGCGCGCGCATCATCCCAACGTCACGGCCCACAAAATTACCGAACTGCTTCTCCCGACATCTGCGCTACTACTCTCATCTCTGGAGCGCATTCTCTCAGAGAGAATGCATACTGATATACTTGGTTGAAGTTTGGAGTTTTGTCAATGAGGTTTAAGTATGCAAATTTGTGGAGTGTGCCGTGTGAAAAGATTCGCAGGGGCGTCTTTAAGGCCACGCGAGAACCGGCCGCAGGGATGCGACGTGCGTTCGTAGCTTGGCTTTACGACGACGAACAGATTCAGGCACAATGACTCGGGGCAACAAAAAGTACAAAATTCACCAATTTGATATGAAATAAAGGAGTTTTGACGGATGCGAAGATGTGCGATTCATGCCTAGCTATCTGCTTTCCAGACGGTGCTTTGTGCGTTTGGTACGTTTCGCGACTCATTCAAATGTGTGATATCTGTTTTCCTTTCATCACCGTTATGTCGACCTCATGCTTCCACATACTGACACCTCTCCCGGTAACAACTTGCATCGTCGACGTGTACAATTCCACAGTGAAGTTATATCACAGTTTCCACGCTTTCATCTATACCTGTCATATACCATATTTAAAAACCTCGTGGCATATCCAGAGGTCTGTAAAGCATGCTGCTTGTCACCGCTTTGTCCAGATTCCTTTTCCTCACACTTCTTTTTTTCTGCACACCTCCAACTTCATCTACTCAGCTTCATCTACAAACTATAACAATCGCTCAAAATGGATTCCAACGTTCAGAATTTTGTCATCGGCAAACTTGCTCTTATTTTGGAAAAGCAAGCCTGCGAGTCGACAGAGACCCCTGTCGAGCAAAGAGTTGAAGAGGGATTCGCTTTTGATTTTGATAATGATCATTTCTCTGGCGCAAACATCATTGATCATAGTCTCTTGAATGAAGATGTTGAGATGAGCGAGCCTGATCACTTCTTGGCCGTTTCTACTGACATACTGCCCGAGGGTGGTATGTTTGGATTTCCGCCCGCCGCGGTTCAGCATAACGATGCCGGCGTACAGCAGGAACAGGAGCAACAGCAACAGCAACAGCAGCACGACTTGAACTTTTGGGACGCCTTTCACGAGGAAAACTTTCGGTTTCCTCCTCCTTCCCAGGAAAGCACTCCGGTTTCGTCTTTTGTTGCACCGCCCGAGACTATCATTCTCGAGTCTGAGGATGAATTGACCATGGAAGACGTGCCTACTCGATCGAATGCCGTTTTTAACCCGTTGCCGCCTCTTCCCAAACTTCCGTCGGTTCCCCAGATGGCCCGCAATACTGCGGACGATAATACTGCTGGCGACAGCTCTGCTGACTCGATCGATGTTAACCTTGACTCGCCTGAAGCTCTTGAAGCCGAGCGAAGACGTCTTGGCATTACCATTCGCGGCGACACACGTCTCATGACTGACGAATTCAGAGACCAGATCTACGACTACCGAATGAGACATCCGAAAATGACCCAGGAGATGATCGGACGACTTTTCAAAATCGAGCGAAGCACTGTCTCGAAAGTCACCAAGCAAGTAAAGGAAAGACGTCAAGCTCAGGGACGTGAGTGATGTACGCTGCCTTGGGATTCTTTTTTTTTTTTTTTTTTTTTTTTTTTTTTCGTTGGTCTGGTGCAATCACGGCGTTGGTCTGGAAATTTATTGGAGTTTTGAACGGGGTTCATCATGGCGGTCTTGGGTCATATCTGCTTTTTTGTTTTGACGGTGTTTGGAATTGCTGGTTATATCTGCTTTTAATGTTATGTTTTGCTTTGCTTTTCAAAGTACTCGTAGTTGTATAAATTGCATAGCGTGTAGAAAGTCGAGGTCGCGCTCTGCGCCAGCGCCAGCAGCGGCGGCGAGCACAATGGCGCCAATGTCCCAACGCGATATCACTCAACTGTGACCAAATAGCCCCCGACTTTGGACAGCACCGAGGCTTTCGAACGGCAACTCATCGACTGCCACTCAATGGTATGCATCAGTCACTTTTAGAAATGAGGAAAGTTGATGAACACGTATGGCAATAAAATTGCGTGTGAAGGTGTGTCACGGGGTGCCGACACGTGGAGTATGTGGAGGAGTTTTTGGTGCGTCTTTACGGCCACGCGGAAAACAAGCCGCGGAAAAGCGAGCTTGCGTTCAGTGCTTGCCTTATCGTGTGACAAACTGTTCGGAACACGATAATTTTAGACGATTAACTGCCAATTTAACTAATTCGGAAAAGTGATTGATTCGTGAAGCGAGAAGTGATGGGAGTCTGATACATACGCGAAACTGCAACTTGAAAGCCCTTCTTCTCAACATATTTGCTCATGTGTTTTTTTGGTGCATGCTTTGCGTGTTTGATACGATTTACGGCACATTTCACTGTGATAAATCTGGAGTGGCAATGCTGCTAATTAGACAATTGCACAGCGAGGTGTGTCTACATGAATAACGAAAGAAGTGATGGCACGTGGAGCGTAAGGTACCGCGCATCTGACTGAGACGGCCACGAGCGAATGAATACACACGCAGAATCACACGTTGGATTTTTAGTGACGAACTGGTTTCAGGTACATACTTTTCAAGTAGTAAAGTGCAAATGTATTAATTTCATATAGGGATTAATTTTTGGAACTGAGTGACGAGTAGTGATTTGCGATTTATGAGCGCAAAGATGTGCGTTTTTGCTGGAGTTTTGCTCGTAAAGACGCGTTACGCGCAACTGCTACGCTTCACAACTGATTCAAAGAGAAGAGCACTCAGTGTTGATGCCACTGATGTTATTTGAATGTTACTTCCACTTCATGACACCCCTTCGATAAACTACACGTCGTCGACAACACACACCTCAAACTGGTAACTGAATTATATCACAGTTTCCTCATACGAATAACTGAATTATATCACAGCTTCCACACTTCCACGTATGCATATACCATTTATGATACCCTCGTGGCATATCCAGACATGTATAAGAAGACGTCGTTTGTCACCGATTTGCAGATTTCCTTTCTCTTCCTCTCTTCACAGCATCTTCCAGCTTTCATTAAGACCTGCAACAGTACTCTTGATCACATACCGAAAAACAAAATCAGTCTTTCAAAATGTCTTTTGATGCAGATCACTTCACCGTCGAAGATGTCACCTTTGACTTCAGCTGGCAACAATTCGCGATTTTGGAAAGCTTTACTGCTAGCTTGCCTGACCCCACTGCGACGACCGCTATCGCCAACAACACTGTACCCGAGAAACCTCATTCTTCGCTGAACAATGGAGGCAATTTTGCCGATACGATGTACCTGTCAGACGCGCAGCCCGCGTCGTCCACTGCGACCTCACCAGAAATCGGTACACCAGCCTCTATGCTGCCTATGATTCCCATTGAGCAGGAAACATATGACCAATTGAGCGGCAACTTTGACTTTGCCTATGCGCAAGAAGTCATCGATAATATGCTTGCCTCCGACAACAATGGAGTTTCAGCTACCAGCGGGCAGCCCGAAACCATTCCCACGCCGATGCTGCATACGATTCAGATGCCGCAAGACACAGTTCCGGATCAACAGACGTCAGTTGAACAAGTGCCTAGCAGAAAGCGCAAAGCGAGCGTTATTTCCGAGTACACCATGAGTGACGAGGAGCTTGAGGCAGAGCGACAACGCGAAGGAATCATAATCCGCGTTGGTACGCGTCTCATGACAGACGAGCTCAGGCGGCACGTATACGAGTACAGCGTCAGATATGGGAAGCTCAAGACGCAAAAAATGATCGGAGAACTATTTGATCTGAAGCCATGCACTGTCTCAAAGATCATCAAATCGTTCAAGCAGCAGGAGTTGGAAAGGATGCGCAACTGATGCACTGGGCTGGGATTACTTTTGCATTTGGCGTTTTTTTTTTTTTTTTTTTTTTTTTTTTTTTGGTGTTTGGGGGATGGGGGGGGGGGGGGGGGTTGGGGGGGGTGGGGGGGGGTGGGGGGGTGGGGGGGGGGGGGGGGGGGGGGGGGGGGGGGGGGGGGGGGGGGGGGGGGGGGGGGGGGGGGGGGGGGGGGGGGGGGGGGGGGGGGGGGGGGGGGGGG